>OVAY01000076.1:0-109632 GCA_900406395.1 Kernera saxatilis
ATTTTGTTTTTTAAAAATGAAACAATCCACTTGACAGAATTTAATTGGCCAAGTGACTTGTGCTTTATAAAATAAAGGATAGATAAATTTAAAGAAAATATTTAATAATTAATTTATACTACGAAAAAAGAGAAGATAAACATGATGCATTCTTTATATAAGAGAGCAGGAAAAAAAACTCTAGTGGGTCCCGATTTAAATAGAAAATCTATATAACGACTCGTTCAACTTGAACGAAGGACTAAAAAACTACGGTTCAAAACCTATAAAGTCATCAATATATAACACTTAGTTCATTGTAATTCGAAAATTATATATCAGTAAAAAATATATTTTTCTCATATCATTCTGTAAAACTGTCTATAGTGGAACCTGTTAAAATTTCCACAAACAATATACATTCAAACCCTTAAGCCCAAAATTCTAAAGCCCGAAAAACACCACTCAGCGATTCTTAATCATTCCGTGTAATAATCAAAGCTAAATTGGTAACAGAGAGAAAAAGTCTAGAGGATCCGTAGAAGAAAGATTTCGCACCTTTACACAGCGCCAAACGCACATGATCTCACAAGCATATACATATATATAGCTGAGCTGAGGAACCTTTTCCTTTTCTTTTTTGGATTTTATCCTTGTTACATTTTTTTTTTTTTTGTTGCTAAAATTCAACTAATTAATCCTTGTAAAATTGTATCATCTCTCGATCAAAATTAACCATGAACAAGCCTATAATCCATAGACACACATCAACAAAAAATAAACAGATACTAATTCATATTCAAATCCAGAACAATAATCCTAAATTCATCCAACCCCCAAAACTAGTTTTCTAGATACTCAATAATAGATCTAACTTTGGAGAGTAAAGTTCATCTACGCCCAGAATCCTCTAATCGATGTTCAAGCCATCCCACAAACAAGGACTTGAGGCCCATTGACTCGAAGGGCCTAGTAAGAGGCGGCCTGGGATCAATTTCAAAACGGCACAGGTTATTTCTGAAAGGCCCATCGTTTTTCTTTTGGTCTTCGCATGCATTCTTGATAGTTGATACTTGATACCTTTACTTACATAGAAATAAATTATGTTTAAAAAATGAAATGAAGAGAAATAAAATATTTTAGAATAGAATATTTTAGAATAAAATCCATTAAATCTCCAACGTTCAAATAAAGGTGCTCACTTTCGGTTAGATCCTTATTTCTAAGTCACCTGATTGATTGCAAGTGGCGATTTTCATGTCTTACTACGCATATGAGATTATTCATTTCCCCTTTTTAAGCATAGCTAACAACAACGAATTAATGACAAAAGCTATTGTAAAAAGATTTAAGAAAAAATAATACTATTGAAAGTATAGCATTGACATGTGATATTGGTTCCTTGGATTGTAAAATCAGTCCTATAACCTAATTAGGATTTCCAATCACGATAGGAAAATCATTAGTAAGAAATTGGAAAATTGGACATAGTCACATATCTAATATCTAAATTAAAATTGGAAAATTCTTCGAAATATCTCCGTAAAAGTAAAGTGACTGGTTTAGAAAATTCTTTACCCATATTATCTTCTTTAATTGCACCAAACATTATGATTAAGGCTGCTAGAGTGTTGCTTATCTATCTGGTAAAACAACTCACCTATTGCCCTTTTTTCGGCAATTTCATTTTTTTAACAATGGTTGGATTCGCTTTTGGCCTAACCCTATTTTGAGAAGAATAAAAAAAAAAGCAAACACTATTCAAAGAAAAAAAACTACAAGTGAAAAGAAATTCCATGTATGAATTTAACCTTTTAGAAACTAAAGTTTCGATGGGTTTTTGATGTGTAGGTGAAACATCTAGTTAAAGTCCATTGACCCTACTAGTTAATTATGGTAGTCATGATTCTGATGAACTATTGATATTATCCTACAACCCATTCCTAATTAAATTTCATTAGATTTCAAGCAAGAAATAAGTTCAAAAGTACAAGTGCCATATCGACTATATTTGATTTGTTTCGCTTGGATCATTTATTTTGTTAGAACTTTTGTGATATTTTGGATTTTGAAAATAACACTTGCTATAATTACTCACATACGGTGGGTTTTGTTTGAAAGACCATGTACTGCAGGTCCAAAAATGATTGGTAACCAAATTTATTTTATCAAATTGTATAAAACGTAAAATCAAGTTATTTTTAGTGATGTTTATACTGATTAGGTGTTGAGAAAGTACATGTATTAGGGAAAAAATTGCTCCACTATGAAAACCTCGCATTGTCACTGTAACTTCCTTAATGAGAGCAAGTTTATATGTCCATGTCTATTTTGTCGGTCGATAAGTTCCAACCTAAAAAAACAATGCCACGTTTGTAGCAATTTGCTGGTTTTGTTATATTCATGTGTGTATATATATACGTTTGTGCGCGTGCGCATTATCATCGTGTGCGGGTCTACTGATTGGTAACTGTGAGTGTTTTTGTGTATGTACACATATACATATTTATAAATGTACAGATATATTGATATCTTATACATTATATTATATACTATGGTCCCTGACTGAATTAAGTTGCTTTAAAGGAACTCAATGGACCTAAGTGATCATGGTCAAGATCTATTCGATTAAAATCTGATTTAACATATATATGGTTTCGACTTTTGCTATGCCACCGATGAATCAGACAATGCGAGCTAATTATTTCTGTTGGACCATTTTCTCTAAAGTGCTCGACTTTATCAGCAAACCCCACATAATATTTTTTTTTTTGATTAAGTGAAACTTTAAATCTGAGTTCTAATTTTCATTTATGCTTGGTTTGATTGGATTCAAACAAACTAGTTTCTTGATTTAAAGTCCTCTTTGTGTATAACGTTACGGATATGGTTAAACTCCCCAAGGCTTAGGAGAATGACAAGACATAGAACGTCGTCGTAACGAGATTATATTAAAAGGACTTGGTCAATGAAATATTTGCATTTGGTGTAATCCCAAAATTACGTGTTCTCCATTTCCATAAGCAGCCAAGCGAAACCACCAATTACGTCGCCTCTTTGAACGCCCCCACTTTCTTCCTTTCATTTTATTTTTTAAACTTATCTTTTTCCACCCTTTTATTCTCTAATAGTTACAATATGACCCCTATCTTTTTAGTTTTATTCTCTCAACCCCCATTTCTTTCCTCTCTGCCCGGCTTCAGCAGCCATCATCTCCCACACAATCTTCCTTTCACTGCCATGTCTCAATTTCAGAGCTTTCAGAAGAAAGAGAGATCAATTATTTACTACTGGTGAGGCTAATCATGAAGGCTGTTGAAAAATCTGCAAATACTTTTCTTCTATCTAAAGCCTCACTCTCTCTCTCTCTCTCTCTCTCTCTCTCTCTCTGTATAGAGAATAGAGATGGGCCCCCGTATGAAAGTTTTTGTTTTCCAACTGTGTTCTTCCTTTTTCTCCTGTCGAGCTAAGGCCACGACGTTGTGGTTGTAAAATTGGCATAAAGCTTCCACTTTTACTTATTTTTCTCCCATCCCTCTCTCTCTTTCTTTGCCTTTGCCCAATTGAGAATCCTCCATGAAAACTAATAGTTTTGTCGGTCATCGATAGATAAGAAACTCAATTTAATATCTTTCTCTCTCTTGTTTGTCAAAAGAAAGATGCCCACCAAGACAGAAATAAATATATCTCTTTTTTTCTCTTTATTTGAATGTTGAACAGTACAAGGTTGAACCAACTTTTATATTTCTGGAGTTTCTCTAATTAGTTAACTTTTTTACTTATTTTCTTCTGTTGGGTTGTTGATCAACTGTGGAAATTGAAGCTAGATTTCTGATCCATGATCAAAGCTTTTTCCTTTTTTACCCCCTGATTTGATCGTATATGATTACGGAAGCTTGCTTTCTCGACAAAACCTGGAAAAGTTGTCAGATCAACAATGTGGCTGGAGATTAAATCATCAAGATACGCTAGCTTGTCCTCTGTTTGAAGTTTATAAGCTTGAGAAATGATTTAGAGATCATTTGCTTAGTTTAACCTATTCACGTCTCCTCTCTCGCCTTGCCTTGAAAGAAATCCCAAATTTCTTCTTCTTCCGTTTTGTTCGGCGATCAAAGCTGCTTCAAGCCATGCTTCAAGAAAAACCCTGAATCTTGGCATCAAAAGAAAGTTTGAGAATTACTTCTGCTGCAACTTGCAACACCTTTTTAAGATTTATCTATGGCTTTGTTCAAACGCAAGTAAAACCAGATGAAATCCAGTTACAATCGCTGTTGCCCTTCAGGGAAGTTTGGAATCCAAGCAATTCAGAAGAATCTCAGGTACTTTCCTCTGCAGTCTCTTTTGAAAGGGAAAGGCATCTGAATTTGCTCCATCAGTAACGGACTAGTTTCTGTATATCAAGCTTTGTGTTCTTACTTTCCTTTGGTTACAATAATATTTGCCTAATTAGTTGAAGAAGTAAACAATATTATTAGAGTGTAAAAGGAGTTTGATTTGGACTGGGGAATTGGTAGAGGATCCTTTACTTCTTATGTTAATTTATTCCTCAAGAATTCCATTGCAGTGTTTCATAAGGATAATATGTTTTCTCTTTCTAGTTAAGTCTAATCATGGAATTTTTTGGCCTTGTTCTTGTTGTTGGTTTCTCAAGGATCTGAGATTGTTAAAGTATTCATCCATAACTATAAGTACCATTTACTACAAGAGTTCTTGTTTCTATATCTGAACTCAATATTAATTTTACCGTTCCTGTCTCATAGCTACTTATGTTTTGGCTGCCTAATAGTTTTCTTGTTGCTGTTTAGCGTTTGTTAAGGGACATCATTAGAGAAGAGCTACAGAAAGATTAGGAAAGGAGAATTAAAACGGAATACCATAGAAAGCCATGGCGAAGAAAACTCAACGACGTGCAGCTGCGCGACAGGAGAGGGATCAGTTAGGCTGCATGTGGGGATTCATGAATATGTTTACTTTCCGCCATGGACCACTATCCCACAAGCTGCTTGTGGACCAAAAGCATGGTAAGCCTCATGTCTCTATACCTGCATTTTTGGTTTTGCACTACTCGCAAAAGACTTCTTTTGGTTAACAATTGTGTTAATTGTTCCAGCTGCTGGAAATCCTAGGAACAATGAGCTTGACAAGTCCAAATGCCGCAACAAGGATGCTCAAGACACCAATGTAAGCTTTAACCTTATTAGAAACATCCTTTAACTTGTTTTTTCTTTTTTTGGTCTTAAGAGTCTCATGTGGATTAATCTAGTTGTTCCTTGAACTGTTACAAGGTTGGTGAAGAACGCAATGTCACGATTACGATTATAAAGCCTAGTGTGAAGAAACTCATAGCAGAAGAGTTGTTCATTGACAAGGAAATCAAGAAGCAGAGAGAGAATGCTGAAGCAGGACAGTTGTCAGACTCCGAACTCGAAGGAAGAAGAAGGAAAAACCAGAGGAGAAAAAACAAGACCCGCAAGAACAGCTGTGATAATTTTAGCCATATAAACACAGTTGACACCGAAGGGCCTGAAGTTCATCGCAGAAATAAGAAGCGTCATGGGTCTGCAAGGAGTCTTGACATTGATAATATGATTGAAGAGTTCTATTCCGAGATTCACCGCAGAAGTACAAGCCGTGCAACGAATGAGATGGTGAACCACAAACACGAAGATTATAAAGAAAAACTGAGGGAGTTGGTCAAGTTTTTAATCAGTCAGAAGCTTTTACATGGGAACCGTCCCAGACAGAATAGTGAAATCCTTACATCTAAGGACTTGATGGAAGTGTTTCAGATTCTGGGATCGGATGAGGAATTGTTTCTCAAGCTTCTGCAAGATCCAGAGATACTTGTGCCAAGGGATATTCAAAATTCACAAAACTGTCAAAGTCAGAAAGGAGAAGAAAGCTTGAGCTTGTTTGAGGTAACCGGGGCATCAGAACAATCTTCTCTTGCTGATAAGAGATGGTCTAGCTTTTTCAAGAGGAAGGATACACCACAAGAAGTGATTGATGACAAAGAATGCGAAGCTTCAGACCGGATTTTCATTCTGAAGCCAAGATCAGCAAGCTTTTCAAGCCCAGACACAGGAAATAGCCGTGGTTCGTCACCTGATTCTCATTTGATGAGAAGCAAAATGCAGAACGAGAGAAACAGTTCACATTTCTTTCTTTCTGAGATCAAGAGGAAGCTGAAACAAGCAATCAGAAAGGAGCAACCGGGACTGCAGCGTGAGGGGGGATTTGGGGAAGGGTTTCCCAAAAACGTGCCAACTAAAGATCATTTCTTTCTTGAGCGGATGGCGAAGCCTTCAACATCTCAGAAGAAACCTCACAAAGTTTTACAAGAGCACAATGAAGATGAGAAAAAACAAAGGGTATCTAACATTTATACAGAGGCCAAGAAACATCTGTCTGAGATGTTAAACAATGGAGACCTTGATTCGAACTCAATGAGCAGACAGGTCCAAAGAACCCTAGGAAGAATACTCTCTCTTCCTGAGTACTTGTCTCCTCTAAGCAGCCCAGGAAGAAGATGGGAAAAGAGCCCAACTGCACACAGGAAGTCTGCTTCAGCGGATTTCATAAATGTTGTGAACATCAAGAAAGAACCTCATGCGAGCCAACCAGAGGATGCGATAAAAAGTGTTGACATTCAGGTCTGCAATCTAAGCAAAGAATCTGACAATCCTATCGAGTCTCTCCAACCAACCGCAAGTGAACCTACTGAAAAAAGTGTTGACATTGAGGATGGAACTGCTAACGAAGATAAAATCTCTTCTGCAGGTAATAATAGTTCTGTCCCATTAGATGGCTCTTTGTTCACTCTGTTTTGAAAAAACAGTGACTAATTTAATAACCAGCCAATCTTCCAGGTTCTTCTGCAGATGATGTAATGATTATCAATGAGATAGAGATAGTTCCAGAGGAAGCAAGCTCTACTTTGGTTGGTGACTTACCCAAAGTTGAAGCTCCTGATGAACAGAGAGATGGTATAGTCTCAAAACAGGCAAGTCATTTTGATTCAGCACTATAATATATATCTTTTGTGTGGATCTTGAATTGATGAAATGGTGGATCGGTTTTGCGGCTTCGTTTCTTCTACAGACCTCTCATGAAGAGAGCCAACCACTAATGGCTTCCTCTGTGGCCTCACCATCTCACTGTTTAGCTAAAAGTGAGGAGTGTAAATCAGCTATTACTGATTTTCCGGAGTGGTCAAGCCCAATATCAGTTCTTGAGCCACTCTTCATTGAAGATGATATAAGCCCATCAAAAATGCGATCTCAGTCTGGTATGTAAAAAAAGATCCCACCATCTACTACTGGACTTGGATTCTAGTACTGAGTTAGTTTTTCATTATGAGCAAACATTGACTCGTCTTTACAACTCAGATGAAGTACAGGTGCAACCTTGGTGTATCCACTTTGATGAAAAAGATTCTGCAGCGAAAAGCCGAGAGGATTCTGAGAAAACCATCACAAGTGACAAAGAATTGGTGTTTAAGTATGTAAGAGCTGTCTTGGACGCAGTAGACTCAGACTTTGAAGATCTCTACTTGAAGGCGCAATTCTCTGACCAGCTTCTTGAACCAGCATTGATCAGCAATATACCATTCTGTCCAAACCAGCTTTGTCCTGACCATGAGCTCCTCTTTGACTGCATCGATGAAGTTCTCATGGAGCTATGCTGTTGCCCTCCATGGGCTTTGTTTGTTACACCAAGAACCCGAGTCTTCTCTACCGTCAAAAGCATTATTCACGAGGTTCAAGAAGCGGTTTACTGGCATCTCTTACCACTGCCACTCCCTCACGCGTTGGATCAAATAGTTAGAAAAGATATGGCTAAAGCTGGAAACTGGTTAGACATCAGATGTGACATTGACTGCATTGGCTTTGAAACTAGTGAACTGATTCTGGAGGAATTACTTAAAGAGCTCACTCTAAACTGCCTCAACGACAGTCAGCACTCTCTGGTTCCAGCTGAGTTGAAGACCGATGAGAGCATATATATACTATAAAGGTCATGAAAAGTGAAAAGTCTCTTCTTAAAGACAAAGCCATTGTTGAGACAGCTGCAAGCTCAGAACATAGCCTCACAGTCACCATTGCTAACTTTCATTAGTGCAGAACCATGTAGATACTTTGTATTACTCAAGTCAATAACTCTCAGAGAGCTGAGACCGCTAAGAAAGAAAGAGAGTGAGAGGAAATAAGATCCTTTCAAGACCAGTCCAGAAACTGTTAGTGGTGGGGTCATTATAGAATCACTTTCAAAGACAGGACCATTGGTCTCTTCTTCTTTTAGGATATATAATATAGGAAATGATTTACTGTTTAATTTGAGTGTGTTTGTGTTTGTGTTTGTGTGTGAGATGGAGAGAGTTGTGAATTGTGATAGTGTTTGTCGGTTTGTTTATTTATTTTTAATTCGGTTTCATTGATTTATTTGTGTGTAGTATTATGGATTATAGAATTTGACATAACAATGTATTTTGTGACAATTTGAAAGATATACTGATGAAAGTTTTTAAAGTTTTTTTTTTTATTGATGAAAATTAAGAAGATATAAGTTTTAAAATTTTAATGGGATGTGGAGTTTTTAGTAAGAGGAAAGAAACAGTCGTACCACAATTCTGTAGAGATTTTTACTCGATGTAGAAATAAAAATTATGAATCATAAGATGTATATATAAAGTTTTGGATAATGTTTGTAGTTGTTGCACTTTATGCCCTACTTAGTGAATAACATTTGTTTTGATGGGATATGGTTATGTGGACACAATAGATAGTACACCTGATAAAGATGGATTTTAAATAAGTTAACCAAACTGAACGAATTATATACAATTTTTTTGTATAAACTCATAAATTAATATATTTATTTTGATTAAAGAATTAATAAGACAATAATTTTTTGTTTGAAAACAATGTATAAATAGCATAATTGGATCATATTATGCAACAATCAACATTGTTTCTCATGTTTTAGTATATTACTTTTTTTGTCAATAACGTGTAGTATACGAATTTAAATCTCGGTGATAAAACACCAACGAATAAAACTATATTATTCGATGACCTTAAATAAATCAGAAAACGTGTGATAAGAATGAAGGTAATAACAAAGACTGTTATTTAAACAGAAAATAACTACACTTTTTTCTTAACATGAATCTTGTGAATTTTACTTTCAGCTAGAAAAATAGAAAATAAATATATTGAACACTATGTTAATTAGGATTAGTCTTTAAACCAATGCCAAAACAAAAATTCTTAAAACCAATGTATTTCTAAAATCGATCTAAGCGAACTTTGATTCGGATCATAGTTTTGAAATCGAAATGCTTCTATTAAGAAGACTACACAAAAGATATCTAATAAAAATCCAGAAAAGGAAAGAAAAATCGTTTCACAAGACGAAACCCTTGTTGCATCCACCATCATGTCAAACTACTCTCATAAATACTAGTTTACTATTTAGCCCTTCCAACATAAGAGTCAAGCGAGGGCAAAATGGGAAATATATACCAGAAAAGGTTAAGATTTTCTTACCAGAACAGTGTGTGTTAGATCGAATTCAATCGATCAATCGAAGAGTTTGTTGCTGCTTCTATTCGATTGTTCTTGGTGTTTGGTGTTGTTCTGTTCCTTGTTTCTTCCTCAAGCCCGCGAAGCAATTTCTCATCCGAAATTACGGAATCAAAATCTGCAAAAGGAATTTACACAGCAGCATTCGTCGTCGTCATTACACAAAAAGTGCAGAAGAAGAGATTGAAAAGAGTCAAACTTTTTACCAAGCCCCAGACTCTTTGCTTCTTCTCCTCCTCCTTCTGGGCCTTTTTTTTTTATTGGTTTCGTATTCCGCCCTTTCCTTCTCCCCAAATCTCTCGCCTGTGAAGCTCTCGCTCTCTAGATTTCCCCTGACCCTCAATTTCTTCAAAGCTCCAAGCTTTGATTCCTGCTTCGTTTCCAATCTCTCCTTTGATTCCTCGAATCTCCGGGTTCTTCGAGTTTTTCTCATCAGGGTCGAGGTCGAATTCGCGCAATTTGCTGTCAAAACCCTAACTTTGGTTCGGGGGTTCCGCTCCGGATTGTGGGGTCATCTGGAGCTTCTATTGGTTAGTTTTCGATTTGAAACCCTAGTTTTTTTATTTTTAGTACGGATTAATATGCTCCCCTAGTTCGATTTGGTAATTTGATTACGGTGATTGTTTTCTAGCTCATATTCTTGGGAAGGATGTAGTTTCACCAGTTTTTCGTCTGCTTCTATCTGGATTCGTTGTTCTCTTTGCTTTCTCTGGTATGTAGCTAGAGCCAGCTAAATTGATTTGTGTGTTTTCCTCAGAGACTAAGCAGTTCTTGGATAAAGCCTGCAAATTTAATTTTGATTCTGTTTTGTTTATAGAAATATTAGTCATCAGAATCATTCATATATGGCTTCATATTACTTCGAGTTTGGTTGCTTAATTACGGTTAGCTTACATTTACTCAAGATTACCTTTTGTTCTTCATCGTAGTGTAAAATTATGTGTTTTTGGGGTGGAATCTGTATCATGCTAACCTCGAAGTTTCACTTAACGTGATGTATGTTGTAGGGAGAGTTTCAGGCTAAAATTTTGAAGGATCGCGGAACCTATTAGCCGATTTAAACTATAGCCAGTTAGAATAGGGGTGATGAGCTCTTCTGGACAGGAACTGAATTTCATAGTTTGGTTAAAAAAAGGAAACTTCTCTTGAAGACACGATATCATAGACTATATGTAAATTTAGTGTTTCCTTCTTGTTTTCATTTTTGGCTTATATGAGTCCAGTGTAAGTTCAACACCGGGTTGCTTTTATGTTTCAGGGTTTACTTCCATCAATGGGGTTGCACTGACGTCAGTGCTTAGTTTATGCTGTAAGGAGAAATTGCAAAAATAAAAGTGCAAGTCCATGAAAAAGTCCCTTATGGTGCTAGAATGTGGATTTATTCTTAGAGTTTATTATGGTATGTTGATGTCAGAACCAGTATGCCGGTTATAGTTTGGAGAAATGCAAAGGTATCATGCTGCGAACTGCACTAGTGCAGTCAACAATAGCGCTATAGGTGGTGCATCCGCTAGGGACTCAGGACGAGCTGATTCCTCTTCGATTGGGAACTACTCTCTAAACTCCAGGCATGTTGTTGAAAAGAAGTCCTCGCATAGCATTTATATGTTGATACACTTGAAGACGTGTGAATACTTTTATTTACTGCAGGAGGCCACCACCGTTGACACCCTACAAGTTGAAGTGTGAAAAGGACGGTCTGAATTCCCGGTAATTCCTCTTTGACCTTATCCCTAGTTTAGTTTTTGGATTTATCCATTATAGTTGATCCCCTTTTTTGCTAGTTTGGGGTTTGTAGCTTGGGATTTCACTATTTTATCGCCGAACGCTTGTTAATGCTTGAAGTTGGCGACTCTTTTGCATCTTTATTTACTTTCTTAGATGATTTATACTTTTTCTCCAAAAAAATTGCAGACTAGGACCACCTGATTTTCATCCTCCAACATCAAGTTCTCCCGAAGAGAATCTGACCAAAGAGTATGTTCAATTTGGATACAAGGAAACTGTCGATGGACTTAAGGTGCGATCAACTGAATTTAGTTATGCTTTCCTGCTGTGCTATTTAAAAATTTGGAAAATCATAATTGATTATTGTTGACATGTTTGCAATAGATATAACGATCTTGTCTTGGACCCATGTCTACGTTATTTTCCTATAGATGCTCGACACTAATATAGGAATAATGTCTTCAGTTGTAGCTCGATAGATCGTAGTGATGATTTCTTCAATTTAGTTCCATGGGATGCTTACAAGTCAGCAAGTCTATATTATTAGAAGTTTCATCTTTTCTGATGTTAGAGTTTTGAATTCCTTACTCCACTAGTTTCGTCCCAATAATATCCATCTTCTAATTGAGGTTCTGTCCCTTTGGCGTTTTTAGGAAGCCGAAGAGATCATATTGAGCCAGGTCCATACTTTTTCGAAGCCTGTTGTCCTGAAGTGCAAAGAGGTACGGTATTAGAGAGTATAGACGGTGTTTTCTCCCTTATTTTCTTGATCTCTGTTGGAGTTCATTTGTGTTTCACATAAAATTATTCAATTTCTGTCCCGCAGGCTGTCAGAAAGTGTCTTAGAGCTATCAATGAGTCTCGTGCACTGAAGCGCAAGGTAAGCTAGAGATTCTGACTCCTTGCCATTTCAATTTAGAGTGTGCTCTTCGTACAGAATTTCAGGGTTTCAGGCCCAACCATATTGCTTATAATTTAAATGGCAGGCTGGTCAGGTGTATGGGGTGCCTCTCTCTGGTTCGCTTCTATGTAAGCCTGGATTTCCAGAACAAAGATCGTGTGGGGAGGAGACGAAGAAAAAATGGATCGAGGTACCCTGGCATATCAATATGCTTATCTAAACTTCTTAATGATGCTCTTTTGATCCATGCTTGTTGCCGTACTTCTGGCATAACTTCCATTATATATATCTATGACCACACTTCACCTATTTTATCTAAATTTAATGGTTTTGCGGAAAATTTAACAAGTCAAGTCTTCTTGGGTCGTTAGGGAATTCTTATCAATTGAAAGCACATTTTCTAGATCTTCTTAAAGTATAATACTTAACTCATTCTTGCTCTCATTTTTTCTCAGAGTTTATCACAACAGCACAAACGATTACGCTCTTTGGCTGATAACATTCCTGGATATAGGAGAAAAACCTTATTTGAAGTCCTCATAAGGAACAATGTCCCATTACTGAGAGCTACTTGGTTTATAAAAGTGACTTATCTTAATCAGGTATGTTGTTGGCCAATAAATTGAATATCTTTCTCTAATTATAATCTCTGGGTGTTGGAGGATATAATTTTTGTTTCCAACTTGTAGGTGCGGCCTAGTTCTGCGGCTATTTCTTCAGGAACACCTGACAAGACACAAATTTCTCGGTGTGAGCAATGGACAAAAGATGTTATTGAATATCTGCAATACCTCTTGGATGAACTTTTGTCACGGAATAGTTCATATCCTGCTCAGCAAACTAGAGATAGGTCGCCACAGATGCTTTATACAGGATCAATGCAAAAGATTAGTCCAGCATCAGCGAGTCTCTACGGTGAGGAAACATCTCTGCATTTTAAATGGTGGTATATGGTGCGTCTTCTACAGTGGCACCATGCTGAAGGGCTTCTTTTTCCGAATCTCATTGTTGATTGGGTTCTCAAGCTCTTACAGGTATGCTGCTAGATTAATTTATTGATTCAAGATGGAATTCTTTTCTTCGGCTTTGTGATTTCCCCTTCTGCTTTGTTGCAGGAAAAGGAGGTCTTTGAAATTTTGCAGTTGCTACTCCCCATTGTATATGGTGTTTTAGAGAGCATTGTTCTCTCTCAGACATATGTACAGAGTCTCGTGGCTATTGCTGTCCGTTTCATCCAGGAACCTGCTCCTGGTGGATCTGATCTTGTTGATAACTCTCGAAGAGCTTATACTCTCTCTGCTTTAATTGAGATGGTTCGCTACTTGGTACTTGCTGCACCCGACACATTTGTTGCTTCAGATTGCTTCCCACTACCTCCTTCCATAGCAGCATGTGGACCCAATGACGTGAGCTATGCATCAAAGGCATATGAGAATCTGGAAAAGCTGAGAAGTAATTCTGCGGAGATATCTACCCAGTTTCAAGGGAGAGGAGTTGATTCCCGGTTTGAGTTCCTTTCTTTTGACTATACCATTTCAACCATTCAAAGAAGTGCAGATGATTTGGCAAAGATAGCTAGTGCTGGTTATCCTCAACATAACGTGGCTAAAGCTGTTCAGGCCTTGGATAAAGCTTTGTCGGATGGAGATATCAGAGCTGCTTACTCTTATCTCTTTGAAGACCTTTGCAATGGAGCCGTTGATGAGACCTGGATTGCTGAAGTTAGTCCATGCTTAAGATCATCCCTTAGATGGATTAGGGCTATTAGCACATCCTTTGTTTGCTCCGTTTTTTTCCTTATCGAATGGGCGACGTGTGATTTTAGAGATTTCCGGGCTGGTGTGCCTAAAGATATCAAGTTCTCTGGCAGAAAAGATTGTTCTCAGGTGTATTTAGTTATTCAGCTTCTGAAGCAAAAAATTCTGGGTGGAGAATTCGCAGCTCGTAGAGGAAAGAACCGTCACAGCAATTTTCTTGGTGTTTCTAAACCTAGCAGTTCGATGGAGGCATTTGAAAGTCCGGGCCCATTACATGATATCATAGTCTGTTGGATTGATCAGCATGAGGTTCACAAGGGAGGAGCAAAGCGCTTGCAGTTACTCGTTTTTGAACTTATACGTTCTGGAATCTTTAACCCCATAGCATACGTGAGACAACTCATAGTTAGTGGGATGATTGATGTGATTCAACCTGCTGTTGATCCTGAAAGGAGAATGAGGCATCATCGCGTATTGAAACAGCTACCTGGGTGTTTTGTACATGACACCTTAGAGGAAGCACAACTATTAGGAGGGGATAAGCTTTCTGAGGCTGTGAGAACTTATTCAAATGAACGGCACCTTCTTCTTCGAGAGTTACTTTTTGGTAAAGGTAAATATTTGAATAATTTAGTTCTGTCAGATCACAAGTCAAAGAAAAGTTCCACTTCCCTGCCGTTGGTTGATATGTCAAGGACGTTTAATGCCATGGCCGATAATGAGGGACTTCGAAAACATACCAAGAGCAGTGTGGATATTAGAGAACTAAAGGAGCGCATAGCAGCTCTGCTGCAGTTTCCAGGTATGTCCTGTGCTGTGACAAATCCAATGCGAGATGAATTTCAAAGTAGTGTTAAGGGATCAAGTGGATCTGTGTATAGCAAGATGGATCAACTAGAAGCTACACCAGGGTGTGAGGACTGTAGAAGAGCAAAAAGACCAAAAATGAATGATGAAAAGAGCTCTTGCTATCAAGGGAGTTCACCAATTGCATCAGATGAAGAAGATAACTGGTGGATCAAGAAGGGACTGAAAACTCTGGAGCCTTCTCTGAAGGTTGATCCTCCGATAGAGTTAACTAAACAAGTTCCGAGGGGTAGGCAGAAGATGGCGCGTAAAACACAGTCGCTGGCTCAACTACAAGCTGCTAGGATTGAAGGTAGCCAGGGCGCTTCAACGAGTCATGTTTGTGATAATAAAGTAAGCTGTCCTCATCATGGCCCTGGAGTGGAAGGAGAAAACCATAAGGTGGTTGATGTTTTTAGAACTTCTACCCCTGTGGATATTGTATCTGTTGGAAACTCTTTGAAGCAGCTACAGTTTGTTGATAAGCGGTCTGTTGCAGTTTGGCTTACAACTGTGGTTCGGCAACTTGTTGAAGAGTCCGAAAAGACCAATGTGAGAGTTGGGCAGTTCAATAGAGGTGCTCCAGTTGAAGAGAAGAGCACAATAAGGTGGAAGCTTGGGGCAGACGAGCTATCCTCCATATTATTTCTCATGGATATCTCTCTTGACTTGGTTTCAGTGGTAAAATTTCTTCTTTGGTTATTGCCAAAGGCCAACAGTAGCCCAAGTTTTGCCGTTCAAGGTGGGAGAAACCTTCTAATTGTGCCAAGGAATGTTGAAAACAACATGCTTGAAGTAGGGGAGGCTATTCTAGTATCATCACTTAGGAGGTGGGTTTTACTTCCCGTTCAATAAGTGACATTGGTCATCTATATTTTGGCAAATGTATTTCTAGAAATTTAATTGGTGCATGTGGACGATCATTTTCTTTCAGGTATGAAAACATTCTACTTTCAGCAAATCTTGTTCCTGAGGCCATGACAGCTCTGATGACCCGTGCTGCATCACTTATGTCCAGTAACGGAAAATTTTCTGGATCAGCAGCCTTAGTGTATGCTCGCTATATTCTGAAAAGATATGGAAGTCTTCCTAGTGTGGTGGAATGGCATAACAATTTCAAAGCAACATGCGAAAAGAGGCTTCTTTCTGAACTTGATCATACGCGATCAGGAAATGGTGAGTATGGAATCCCCCTTGGGGTTCCAGCAGGAGTAGATAATCCAGATGACTATTTACGTAAAAAAATCAGCATCAGCGGTACTCGTCCTTCAAGAGTGGGTTTGAATATGAGAGACGTTGTGCAACGACATGTTGAGGAGGCGACTCCTTATCTCAGAAAACTCGTTGGTACAGGTACCATGAAAGCCTCGCTTGCTGAGAAAAATGATGACGGGTATCAGGTAGCTCAACAAATTGTAGTTGGACTAATGGACTGCATAAGACAGACAGGCGGTGCAGCTCAAGAGGGTGATCCCTCTTTGGTTTCCTCTGCGGTTTCTGCGATCATAAACAGTGTAGGCCTTTCCATGGCAAGGAGTTCAGATTTCTCTGTGGGAAATATTTATCAGAATCATCCATCTGGCTCAGATTCATCTAATATTGCACGATACATTTTGCAAATCCACATAACCTGCCTGTGCCTTCTAAAGGAAGCTCTTGGAGAGCGTCAAAGCCGAGTGTTTGAAATAGCGCTTGCAACAGAAAGTTCCTCTGCCCTTGCTGGAGTGTTTTCCCCTGGGAAGGGATCCCGGGGTCAGCATCAGCTATCTCCTGAATCCTATGATTCAAATGCAAACAACACAACAAATGATATGCCCAACGGTACTGGAAAAATAGCGCTGAGCAGAGCAACAAAATTTACTGCAGCTGTATCTGCACTTGTTATAGGTGCTATCACACATGGCGTTATAACTCTTGAGAGGATTGTTGGTCTGCTGAGACTAAGGGAGTACTTAGATTTCGTTCAGTTTGTAAGGCGTACAAAATCGAGTTCTAATGGCAGTGCTAGGTCCGTGGGAGCGTCTAAAGTGGAAAACCCTATTGAAGTTTATGTACATTGGTTCAGACTTCTTGTTGGTAACTGCAAAACTGTTTCGGAAGGGCTGGTTTTGGAACTTGTGGGAGAATCTTCAGTTGTGGCTATATCGCGTATGCAGCGCATGCTTCCGCTGAAATTGGTCTTCCCACCAGCCTATTCAATTATTGCCTTTGTTCTATGGAGGCCTTTTGTTTCGAATGGTAACTCTAACTCCAGTGTCCATGAAGACACTCACCGCCTTTATCAGTCTTTGACAATGGCCTTCCATGATGTGATTAAGCACCTTCCTTTCCGAGATGTGTGCTTGAGAGACACCCAGGGACTTTATGAACTGATAGTTGCTGATTCCACAGATGCTGAGTTTGCGTCGGTACTTGAGTCAAATGGTTTGGATATGCACTTGAAATCTGTGGCCTTTGCTCCTCTTCGTGCGCGTCTTTTCCTAAATTCCATAATTGATTGTAAGGTGCCATCCTCTGGTTATTCCCACGACGGAGTTAGTGAAGCAAAAAACCGACACCAGGGAAATGGAACAAAGCTTGTGGACAAGCTCGTATCTGTATTAGATTGCCTGCAACCTGCAAAGTTTCACTGGCAGTGGGTTGAACTGAGGCTGCTTCTAAACGAGCAAGCACTAACTGAGAAACTTGAAAATCACGATATGCCTTTGACAGATGCAATACGATCTTCCTGTCCTACCTCTGAGAAGCCTGACGCCTCTGAGAATGAGAAAAATTTCATTCAAATCCTCCTCACAAGGTTATTGGTTAGACCTGATGCGGTCCCACTTTTCTCGGAAGTGGTTCATCTCTTCGGTAGATCGGTTGAGGACTCAATGTTGAAGCAAGCTGAATGGTTTCTAGCAGGTCAAGATGTTCTTTTTGGACGAAAAACAATCAGACAAAAACTGATTATAGTAGGTGAAAGCAAAGGACTTCCCACGAAACCTCAGTTTTGGAAACCTTGGGGTTGGTGCAACAACTCCATTTCCGATCCTATCACGGCAAACAAGGCAGGGAAGAAGAGGAAGTTGGAAATTACTTCGATCGAGGAAGGGGAAGTGATCGAAGAAAAAAAGGTATTATTACCGCGGGCATTAGATGATAATAGTCCCAGTGTTGGCTATGGGATTACAACCGAGAGGGCTTTTGTTCAGCTAGTGCTTCCATGCATAGATCAAAGCTCTGATGAGTCTCGCAGTACGTTTGTGAATGAGTTGGTAAGACAGTTTAGCAATATTGAGCAGCAGTTAAGTTCAGTTACCAACCGCAGTATAACAAACAACAAGCACATGGGAACTGCTTCTTCTGGGTCTGAGGTTTCATCAAATAAAGGAAGTACTCGGAAGGGCCTTCGCGGTGGTAGCCCAAGTTTGGCAAGAAGATCCTCAACCAATACTACTGACACCGCGTCACCGCCTTCCCCTGCTGCTTTGAGAGCTTCCATGTCTTTGCGGTTGCAATTTCTTCTAAGATTACTGCCTGTCATCTGCGGGTACTCCATCTTTTTTTCCCCCATTTCCGTTTAACCAGATTTGTTGAAAAGTCATATGAAATGGCTCTGATTAAAGCCTGAGTTATCTTTTTGTTTTAGGGAACCTTCGTTTAGGAACACGAGACATCAACTTGCATCTACAATCGTTCGTCTGCTTGGAAGCCGAGTAGTTTATGAGGATTCTGCTGTATGCTCTCCTCGTAGTGACCTATCAAAAGTGGAGACAGAGTCAACAATAGATCCTTCTTCCATGGCAGATCTTTCTAGTGAAGTCTTATTTGACCGTTTACTGTTTGTACTCCATGGGCTGTTAAGCAATCACCAGCCAAATTGGCTAAAACCAAGGTCTTCCTCTAATGAATCATCCAAAGACTTTACCTTGTTTGATCGTGATGCAGCAGAGAGCTTACAGGTTTGTCAAAAAAAATATATAAAACCTCCAGAGTCTGTCTTCTTGACTGAAAATTACGATTCTTGAAATTTCTTGTCTTTTTTTTTGCTGTGAATAATGCAGAATGAGCTTGCGCGGATGCAGTTACCAGACACCATTAGATGGCGAATCCAAGCAGCAATGCCAATCCTCCTTCCTTCTCTACGTTGTTCTCTCTCGTGCCAGCCACATTCTGTTCCGCCAACCGCACTCACACTTGTTCAACCCTCGGGATCTGCTGCTGCTGCTGCTGCTGGGCTCAATCAAAGAAATTCCCCTGCCGTACCGAAAACCGGAACAGCAGCAGCGCAAGGGAAGCTGAAGCAGACAATGTTGTCACAGCAAGAACCAGACAACGCGGAAGTGGTTGACCCATGGACGCTTCTAGAAGACGGGACAAGCTCAGGCCCATCAAGCAGCAACGCTTCAAACAGCAGCGACTTGGGCAATCTTCGAGCCACCTGTTGGCTAAAAGGTGCAGTGAGGGTCAGACGGACTGATCTGACTTACATTGGTTCAGTGGACGACGACAGCTGAAATGATTCTACTGCTTCATAGTGTTATTTTTGATGATCATGAGAGCTCTCTGGAAAAGTAAGAAGCAAGGAGCAAAAAAGCTTGGATCTTCGGTGAACTTAAAGGCTGTATAATTTATGGAGGGCTCATAAGAAGACTGAAGCAGAGGAGAGGATCTCTATGAGTCTGTGTGGCTTCTTCAGATCTTTGTATTTTAACTACTAACCCTTTTTGCTTTTTGGTCACACCACTTCATCCTCCCGGACCCATGCTGGTTCGGAACCCTGTTGTATATATAGGGATTCGAAACTAATTTACTCAGTTTCTTGTTCCATTATTTATCCACTAAAAGAAAATTATTATTCCCCCTGAGTTTTTTATATGTTGATCGATGAACACTTTTCTGCATCAATTTTGTGACTTAATGGGAGAAATCTTAGCTGCTTATTCATTCTTTTTGACTTGTGTGCTATATAATCCAGAATTTGAGAAAAAGAAACTGGATACTTTTTTCCGGGATTTTACATTGATTCGATCTGAATTTAATTTACATGAGAGGTGAACAGAAACAGAGAAATCTTATTCACTACCTCTCATGGTTTTGTCTACATAGAGAACATCATCGATCCAAGCAACTATGTTAAAAGCTAAACCTTCAAGTACTCTTGAATAGCTCTCCAACACAGCTTTTCCAACATCCTGAAACCAAAAAAAAAAAAAAAAAAAAAAAANAAAAAAAAAAAAAAAAAAAAAGAGAGACAACTTTAATCTCAATAAAATAATTCTGGGTACTGCTTGTTATTTCAATCAAATCCACCGACTTTTCTTTCTTCAGTTTACCTTATTGTACTGAATCTTGCATATATCTAATGATGTCTGAGACAATTCTGGGTAACGCTGTTTCAAACAGAAGAGCAGAGTCTCTGCTCTCTCAGCCATAACATAGTTCTTGTCTGTTCGCTCTGTATTTGACATAAGATCTTTCACCATGTTCCATGAGTTCTTTGAGTTACCAAGACAAGCTTTGCGTCTCCATGTGTACATCGAAGCTTCTACTCTATCTGCTAACTGCACAGCTTCATGCTCAGATGCTATGTTTAGACAATCTAAGAGTTGCTCTGGGAAAAACCGACCCGAACCACTCATGTAACGGTATATTGAATCTCCAACACTGCTTTTACCACACTGCAGCCATAAAACATCCAAATGGTTAAGAACAAGACTAAAAAAATGACTCTTTTAAGATATTCTAGTATAAAACAAAACCTTTGGAAGAGTAGCCATGTAAGACTCTGGAATCTCCATTTCACTGAGAATGCTACTGTTGATAGCCATTGCAGCTTTGTGAATCTGGTTTGTACTCTCTCTCTTGTTTTTGAGTTGTTTTCTGGCTTTATCTGACAAACCTTCTGGCGGAACTAGAGGAACCGGTAACCACCATTTCTCTTCTTTCCTTTGTACGATAACTTTCCTGAAAGATCCGGTCGCAGAACGCGCAGATTTCATCGATAGACTGCCTTCTTCTGCATACCAAAACTCCGTGTTCTGGAAACTATCCAGTGCTTCCTGTAGAAAACAAAGATCAAAAGACGATCTATTGATTCATAATCATATGAATATCTATATATGTTTTCGTATAATAGATGTACCATAAGCATTGAATCTAGCTTTCTCAATGCAGGTAAGTTGATATAGATATCTGCTCTTGGTCTACTCTCCATCACCTGAAAAATACCCAACAACAAGGTTTTCACTTTTTCCATTTCTTTTTTTTCAATTTTCACACCAAATTTTTTTTTGACAAGTTATGTTACCTCAACAGTAGCTCCATTGCTTAGATTCTGACATCTAGGGATGAATTCGACTATGTAATCGCATACAGATAAAAGACAATTCATTTCTCTCTTCCACAATGCTCTCTTCTCTGTTTCTAACGGCTCTAACCTCAGATTCTGTCCAAACACTGTAGCTGCAAACACCAAAAAAAGAAGATATATATATAGAATATGCATCAGATGAAGAATAGTTTACAGTTGTCTGAAACATGAACATAGACTGTTTGACTGACTGATGCTTAGTGTCTTTACCATAAAGATTGGTAATTGCGTTTGAGATGGTCACTGCAGTGCAAACTCCTTTACCACTTCCTGACATATCTTCTCCGAGTAGAAGCTTTGCGAATCTTTCCTTCATTGTCTCAAGTTCTGCACAAACCTAGAACACATTTTAATTTCAGAAATTCTAAAAAGTAGAGACAGAGAAAGAGAGAGAGAGAGAGAACACAGCACCTGGTTCTGAAATTTCTTGGACTACAAGAGTTTCATTTGATTGCATCTCTAAACCAGTGAGACATTTGGAGCTCTCATCAAACTTAGATTCAGTGAGGACAGGCCAGTTAGAAGGAGAAGGTTCACTACAGAAGCTGTTGGTTTCATCTATCTGGTCTGAAAAGCCTGAAGTACTCTCTGAACAAGTTCGAGGATAAACAAAGGAATCTATGCTCATCGTCGAGTAAACCGGAGTTTCTGATGCTGATTGATCATTTGGGTCAATGGATCGAGGTGATTGATGATAACCCGCATCTTCGACTTCATCTCGATTCGGTAAATTCTCCATCTTATAGCTCAAAACTCCTCCAAGTCTCTCTCTCTCTCTCTCTCTCTCTCTCTCTCTCTCTCTTTTTTCTTAANCTCTCTCTCTCTCTCTCTCTCTCTCTCTCTCTCTCTCTCTCTCTGTTTCCTCTGAAAAAGTAAGACACAAAATGTAGCTATAGCTTAAAGCTTTCGCTGTTAATTTATCAAGAAGCTTTAGAATATGAATCGGAATCAGAAATTTGAAACCGGGAATTTGTTTTGGGTTTTGGATTGTGAAATTTCTAGGACCAAAGAACAATAAAGTCAGAACTTAAAGAAGGAAAAAGCAGAAAAACGAATTTTATATCTTTGATTTCACCGGAGTTTTGCTGAATAAGAACAAATATGTAATTCAAAAAAAAGTTTTCACAGATAACGAACGATCGCCAGAAAGTCTGAAACTTTAAATTTTAAAAGAACGTTAAAGTAAAATCAAAGCAACGGTCTTTATTTGATTTACCTTTAAAGCTTCTGCTTCGATTTGAAGTTTTGAACCGTTTAAAGCAAATTTTGAATCCAAAACCTTCTCTCTCCCTTGGAAGTTTTCAGGTGCAGAAGCCGGCCACCGGAAAAATGGAGTAATGTGGACCGTCAGATGAAAATAAAGAATTGATCTTACGATTCCAGACGATGAATTGGCTTTTTTTCCTTGGCTTCAACAAGTGTTTTGGTTCTATGAGAAATACGTTCCCTTAAAGAGCTGTTTAACCATTTGTCTATTTGCTACTATACTTTATGGTTTTCTTGTTGGCTAAAATATGGAGTATATAATTTTCAATCCGAAGGAAATTTTGATTAGTTGGATCGTTTAAATTATTAATTATTAATGATTGCACATTTACCAATGGTTTATTTCTCTTTTTCGTTTTCAAAATAATTATATCACAATTTTCTCGCTTTACGAATTTAGAGATCTCATGTGAATTTATCATTTTTGGTTAAAACTGAAAACCCCGGGATTATTTATAAAATTTTAAAACTCGATCCTGATTAATTAGCTGTTTTTTTTTTTTGAAATATCTTGATTCTAGATGAGATGCTGCGAGTGAATGTTCAACGTATTCCCCCTCTTGACCTTGATAATTATTTTTTTAAAGAATTAATCTTTGGTCGGTTTAGTAACACCTCCATTGGAAATTTTATTTTATCTTTTTATGTGTCAACCGTTTATTAAATTAGACCAATTATCACATGGCTGGAGTTTAGCTTAATCCCCATGTAGCCAACACGATTAACTGCAACTCATAATAGGTGATTATTTTATATTAATTAAATGTATTATAATTTCAGTTTGAATTATATACTTATAATTTAGCACATGATAACATAATGTAATGGAGCAGACAAATATATATTGCATGGTTCGTGCGTGAGACAGACGTGCGTCCCATTATCTCGTTGTAACAAAGCCCACGCATTTTATGCATATATTTAATTTCTGGATAATTATTTTAGTGTACTATGGTATTATACGATATAAACTACTTTCAACATACCTGCTATAATTTATTTGTCGAGATTTATTCAACATATCTAACATATTAAAAAAAATATATATATATAAACTAAACTAATGACTGTTAACAAAAAAAAAAAAAACTAAACTAATGACAATGCCTATTTATAAGTAAAAAGAAATATTAAATCATTAATTGAAATTTATATATGTGTTGTTATATAAGATTAGTTATATTCAATAGCAAAATACTTTCAAAAAAAAAAACTTTAGCAAACAACGTAAAACTAAAAGGAGGAAATAAAAATCATCTTATCATTTAATGACAATTCTTTTTTTTTACTATCTTATAGAGCATTTATCCAGAAAATATATTGGTTAAGAAATTAAATGAAAGTGAGGAAAATGTTACATCGAAAGATATAAATGCATGCCATTTATTACATTAGAGACTGAAGGTGAAAAAAATTAAAGTCATAAAAAGTTTCTTATTCTTGCCCATCACGATACCGCGAAAGGGTTGATAGAGAAACCCTAGCTACGAATAGAACATTGCTTATAGTCGACGAAACAAATAAAGAAGTTTTGCATTGATGAGACCTTGCATTCTTGCCCATGCTGCTATGAACCTAAAGTGTTTGCACAAACTCAGAAATCAAATAAATGTCATCGCTTCGCTAGTACTTTATAGAATCCGAATCGGGTAACGTAATCCGCATTATGTGATTCTGAAAATATAGATTTGAGTAATTAAATCAAATAAATGTTTTCATTACGTAGCTAAGGAAAAGAGTTTTGATGCGAACCGTTTTCTCATTTTAGTTCTCTTTTAGTTGATATTTAGTTGTTTTCTGGAAGCAATAGAGCAGAAACCTTAACAAAGGAAGTTTCATCAGATTCAGAATTGGAGAAATCATTGGTTCTTCACGGTTTTTGCCCTCCATCTTCAATTCCCATGCCTTCCTCTGCAATTTATCCTACAGAAATTAAATAAAAGCCTTTTTAGGAATTTCAAGATTCTATGTCATTCATTTGGGATATGTTATTGTAAATGATCTTGAATATTTCACTCTGTTCAAAAACCTTGAATAAATCGTGATTGTGTTATGAGTCACCACAAAGATTCTCATGATGTTCTAATTAAGAACTCCAATTTTTAGGAGATTATTACCACTATTTTCATTATATTTGTTTTGGGGTTCTTTTTCATTTTGGTTTCAACGGTTAAATATATTTTCCAAAAAACTATATAGACGACTGTTTGAACCTAAGGTATTTTCAAAGATTTGATAAACCTAAATAGACAAATGTAAAAAATTCCCTCCGAAAAATTGGATTTTTTAAAAATCGTTTCTTTTTAGGAACCAACAATATTTGTGGCAAAACAACGGATCCTAAGAAGAAAAGTCCTTAGACACGTAATGGGTCTTGAAGTATTTATCTCCGCATCCCTCTGACCAAAACCACCCACACGTTACAATTACGAGTTACTTACAGTTGCGATGAATCTCAATCCGAGCTTTAATTCGCCTTTGAAAGTATCATCCTCAAGAACAACATTGTATGGAGCTGGTTTAACTTCCATGTATCCTCGGTCACGTCCTTCGGTTATTATCCCTCCAAGATGAATTCTATACCAAAAAGAGTCACATACACATGGATATGGTACTATATCTTAGTACACATGGATATGGTACTATATCTTAGTATTGCTATGCAAAACCACTCATTTTTAAAACAAAACTCACATGGTTTCACCAACAAATCCACCACCTTTGAAGAGCTCTTTGTCCGTGATTCTAAACTTGATGTGGGTCAGCTTCTTCCATTGAGACATTGGGAAATCGAACACAAACTTTTGGTTCCACAATGCGTTGTTATTATCACCTGCTTTCACAAAAGAAACACCTATATACATCTACTTAAATTAAATAGGTCTAACAAAACTATATCACTAACAAAACTTGAACCTTTTGACATTTTGCTTCGGTATTCCTTTGTCCCACATTGTAACAACACATAATACACAGGACTTCCTGCAACCAAATATTCAAAATAAGGATTATTAACTTTGATAATTAGATATACAACATATGAAAAAGTTTGTCTTTTTATAGTCACCAATAAAATTTGTATGTGTGATTCCATGAGCATCAACGACAAGTACTTCCAATATTCCTCTCTTCATATGTACCATATTTTAGATTCAATTTAGCCAAGAAATAAAATAAAAAAAAAACTGAGTAAGTACGTAATGAAGTTGCGTCAATTGGGGATTGTGCAAGTGAAACCATTAAGTTTTATATTGCATCATAACATTTACTACTTCTTAATTTGCAGGCTCTGTGAGTTACAAAAGAACACTATAAATAATGCATTTAAGAAAGAATAAACAGTTTTGAGTAAATACCTTTTTCAGTTACAATCTCAGGCTAGTAAAATATCAATCCGTTTATTTAGGATTCAACAAGGAACTGAAGTGCAACATCATGAAAAAATCACACATAACAGCCCAATGAATCTAATTAAGAATCAAGAAGTTTAGGATCAGAGATACAACCAAGTGAGACAATCTGCACAAAGAGGAAAAGTTGACTGGGAAAGAATTAAATTCAGAAAAATGTTTAATTATAAGTTTGAACTGATAATGGTGTGTGAAAAAACCCTCAAATATCACCATGTTCATCTTAAAACCCTCAACTATTGCATTTTGAGTTGTTCAGAAAATGACGTGTGTTTTAGTTGTTAACCAAAACGACGCGTCTATCAAGGGAAGGGATTGTGATTGAAATTTCTTTGCGTTTTAGCCTTTCATGCAAACATAGATTTTTTGTTTCTCCTTTAGTTTTTTTCTCGAATTTATCAGTTTTTTCAAATAATGAAAAGTGAGGTTTAAGCTGTGCTTCTTTTTTTTTGATGTTGTTAATCTACATTGGAATAAAATGGAATCCAAGTCATTGATATAAAACTACCTAATCAAGTCTGAAAATCTAACTAATCAAGAACAATACGTATATATCTTAATTTTTAGAATAAGAAAATGCAATTGTCGAAAAGTCCAACCAAACTTGGCAAAGATTACATCCAAAAACTCGGAAAACTCGATGTAAAGTTAATGACACATTGATTCATCCAAAAAAATACAGCATTTCATCAAACGTTTAAGACAAAATTAATATTTTTACAAAAATCATTAAGAAACCCCTAAGTGATTCTCATACTCTCACCAATGACTCTCCTCAGCTCTCGCTTAATCATTCCTACTGACGCAACTGCAGCCCCACGCAACTGCATAACCCCAAAAAACGTTACGTGTAATTCAAGAAAATCGAAATCTGTCTCTTCCAAATATCAAGAATATTGTTTTCCAGAATTTACCTTTGCCTTCAGATTCAGTGTGAGGAACCCATTAAGTGTGTGAGATCTAACAGAGAAAGCATCCATGTGAAGGTTGCTCAGAGTTTCCATGATGTCTGCAACTATGTAGTCTCTGTAAGAACATCTTACTTCGATCACAACTTCTGTTTCTTTGAGTTTAACTCCCAAATGTGTCTGATCTCTGAAATTAGTGACTTGTTCGGTTTCTCCTGAGTTTCCATCGATCTTCGTGCTGTCATCGTAGTTCCCTGATGTTTCTTCAATCAACACAGAGTCGTTAAGGCTCGTTGTCGTCTTTCTTTGCCTCTCTACGAAATTAACTGATCCCATACAAGATTCTAGCTCTTCCACTCTTCCCTCTAGTTCTTGCAAGTACTTGATTGTGTTGTTCAATATCGATTCTTTGTCAACCTGCAGGAATATTCAAAACAGAGTCTTCAGAGCAAGCTTTGAAGGATTCAATACAGAGTCTTGTGTCTGAAACAAAGCAAGCCTTTTAAGGATTTGGAAACATAGTATTGGTTTATTATTACCTCGTTGACGGTGGGAACCATAGCTCTAAGGACACTGAACTTTTCGTTCTCTTTTCTTCTATCCGAAGGATCGTCTTGATTCAGACCAAATCTCTTAATTGGGAACATTCTCTCTGTGTCTACAGAGTGCATCAAAGGGACATCGTGCAATATCTTCAGTAGCACGCTCTGTGTCAACGGCTGCGAATTGCTATGTTTCTGAGGAAGATTTGAGTTTGGCTGCTCATGTCGCTTCCAACGCAAGAAACTTGAGCCAGAATTAGAAGAAACAAGATCCAGTTGACGATGATGAATGTTCTTATCGTTCCTTTTTGGTATATAATTGAGTACTGTTGAGACAGTTCTTTTGTAATGCAAGTCTTCTTCAGACATGAGATCAGAAATACCAAATTGAATCTGATGGTTCTCTTGGAGCACCGAGTTTCCATCACTGATCTTAATTTTCATTTGATTCTTGTCATCATCGTTGTCTTGGTGAGCAGAGAAGTATTTTGAAGAGCAATCGGGTTTCGAAGTCTCCAACAAGCAAGATTTGATGTGTTGAAGCAGACTATGATCTTCCGAAATCTTTCATTGCTCATGACAAAAGAAAACAAAGGTATATGAGTTCCTTGTGAGGCAAGAAACGAAAGTTAAAACCTTTATATATTAAGATGGAGAGTTACCAATTCTGTGACGCCCAGCTCAATCACACCACCCAAGTAAGGGAAACACACAACAGTCTGGAGAAGACCCACAAAGACATAAGACACACAGGTTCATATATTCATATATTCTACATCATTTCGAACAATTAGAGCACTAAAGTTTTATTGCTAACAATCAAAACCCAGTGAAAGACTCATTAAAGAGAACAGTATATACGTAGCATACCTGAATTGATGCGCTCTAAAGGAAAGAAGCCATATGAACAGTCATGAAGAGCAAAGCAAATCGAAAGAGATTTATAGTCAGATTCGATTCTTTAAGAGATCAAGAAGAAATGAAAAGGGCTCTAGAAGCTTACTCTTGCTAACAAAGAACGAGAGAAGAGTTTGTTCTCCGCGTACTGAGCGTTGCAAAGCCATATGGTCTCACCCGTTACCAAAGCTCTTCCAGGCAAACTAAACGTACATAAACAACAACAACAACAAAAAGTATATTAATTTGGATCCTAAAGAAAGAAAAAAACTTAATTTAGAATTACTTCAAATGTAAATAAATTGAAATAGTAACATGAAGAATAGTAGAATACTAATTGCCAATTCGTAATGGGATGGAAGCGGATGAACAGTCACATGGTATTAACCCCTTGAACAAAGAAGTACATCAAATCTATAGTTGAGATTTGACCCTAGGTGATGAATCTTTAGAGATTAATCATCTTAAAATAAAAACCAAGGGACATGGGTCATTCCACTTTCATTTCATTTAGTTTTGCTAGCTATATGAATAGTTACAGAAGAGCTATATATTAATTGTAATCTTTAATAGGAAATGAGAGAACAAACCATTGAGAAGGAGAGAAGACATAGGACATGGAGACTAAATAGTACCACTCTTCATCAGAGAGGTCATCTGGTGATAGCATCATACTTGTACTGTTACAATTATGATCATCATCATCATCACTATGATGATCATTAACATCATGAGTAGTACTACTATCTCCTTCAAGCATACTCAGATAAAGTTTCCTAAGTTGCTTGCTTCTCTGCAACCCATATTTATAATGAGCTTCGTATCTCTTCTTCCTCTTCTTTATATCTCCATTGTAACATCCTTCTCCCCACTCCAAAACCCTAAATTTATAATATAGTACTCAAATATAAATATATATACACCTTTTAACCCATGCTTTGAAAGAAATAAAAAGGGCAATGCAAAGATAAGATCAAGATCTAATGTTAGATTATACTCACCCAGATTGAGTAGCTGAAGAGGACCACAAGATTGCGTAGCTCCATTGAACACTTCTTACAGCTACAGCAAGTTGTTTTCTTAATAAGCTGTTTTGTTTTTTACTTCTTCCTCTTGCTGCTTCTACACCATCAGCCATCGTAAAAGTACTGAATTTAAAACTCCAGAACCACAGTGAAGCTAAGAAATACAGATTAAGGAGACAACGAGAAGGCCAAATTTATTAAAGAAGTTTGGTATGGAAGCTTTATTTTCTTCTTTTTTCTTTCTCTTTATTGCTTTCTCTTTCTCAGCTTGGTCGTGATGGAAAGAGACTTGAGAGAGTGTCTTTAAAGTTGAGTACTGTGTCTGAAAGAGGAGAGAGAGAGAGAGAGAGGTTGACTTGGGTCATGATCTTGGGTTTTGGAGCGACTCATCTTTATACAGTACATAAGAGTGTTGGATTCTATTTGGTGAAACCCAAGGTAGTCTCTAAAGGTATTCTCTAAATAAAGTGATGCTGAAAAAGATGCAAAAAGAAGAAAAAAAATCAATATCTAGTGATTTTTTCTTTATCTGTGATAGTTATTTGTCAAAAACTTGGTTATTACTGTTATATGCCTTTCTTACTACGAATATGTGCGGTTCATGAATATCTATTTTTAGTTTGTTTTCTATAATAAATATCATATTAAAATCTAAAATGACATAACTTGATATTTTGGTGACTAGGATATTTCTAAAAAAATTATACATTTGAATCGAGGTTCGGACCACAAAATATTATGCAAGTTATTGCAATTTGTTGGTTCAAATTATTTAGATGTTATATATATATATTCAAGTTTTTTTGAAGAAAAATCTGTAGTACATTGTCTTAGTTAAACTTGTGTTGGTTTATATAATTACCAATTTATAATATTAACGGGACTATATATTTAAATAGGAATTTAAAAAAAAAATATAATTATCTTTATCAAAATCTGTTGATCTTTTAACTGGTTTAAGTCAATACCAGAATTATAATTATCGTAGAGTATATAAATTTATCGAATATTAATCAAAAACATTTTGCAATATTCAATTTTAGTTATAGTAGGACCAAGTAACGTGCAAAAGCTGTATAAATAGTATAGGTTATATATCTCTTTAACTATGAATAATACGTCACGTCAGTTTTTTTGTGTGTTAATAGTTAATACACGTCATAGTTTTATGGTCATACAATCATTTAATTTTTCTATCTAATTGTGATGTGGAAATGGAACATAAAGGCCTTGAATGGAAGGCGGTTCAAAAGGCAGTTCCTCCATTTGTAGTTCGACCGCATCACATAGTTACCATTCACGTAAAGTAATTAAAAAATATAAAAAAACTGCATGCTGAAGAAAGTAGGTGAGAGGCGGTTCATTAGCAAATCATTTTTAGTTTTTTTCTTTTGTTTTTATAAATAAATTATTAATAAATTTTTATAATAATTCTAATAATATATACTGACATCAAAATAAATAGGTACATAATATTATAAAATGATAATGTGTAGTATGGGAGTAGACCATTTATTTTGAACATGGAAACCGAGATTAACAACATAAATTCTGAGACAAATCAAAATGACATAGAAACATCAGAGAAATATCAGGGAAAATATTGCAGATATGTTATGGGCATATCAGAATATTCGATATTAACCTTTTTAGTTTTTTTTCTTCATGTATTGTATTTGAATTTATTTTATTTATAATATTGTCTACATTTTTATAACTATAACAAATTATTTGTATTAATAAATTAAGCTTCCTGAAAATAAATAATTTTATAATTATTGTTAATTACATAACTATTTAAAAAAAAAATTAATTAAATCTAAAAATATTATATAATGAATTCATAATTATACTAGTACATTTTATATTGTAGCTTTGAGTTTTAAAAATTAAAATTTGTATTTTGAATATTTTTGTTTTTTTNTGTAGCTTTGAGTTTTAAAAATTAAAATTTGTATTTGATTTTTTTTTGTTTTTTTTTAATTAAATTATTTGATCCGCACCGCCAGATCCGCTTTCGCCATTCAAATATATATTTTGGACCGCCAGATCCGCTTGATCCGTACTTGTTCCGCCAGATCCGCTTGATCCGCATTTAATCCGCACTTGTTCCGCCAGATCCGTTTGATCCACTCTACCAAATCCGCCAGATCCGTTTTCTCTGTTAAGAACCAAAATAGAATACTTTAACCCAACAAAAAATGGAACCTCTTGTTTGGTTCTCATCAATGTAAATAATTACTTTTTTATTACTCGATCTTAAATATATGACAAACAGAATGTACTTATACGTAGTAGCAAGAAAATGGAATATACTATTTGGATAATGAAGATTCCAATTTCTATGATAGATATAAATGCGCATTTTATCCGAATAATTCCATAAAATATACTGTTAAGACGTCAGATTAAAAAAATACAAACAAATACACAGCAGTCTTCAAGTTTGATTATAAATCGCGGGATATCAAACAACGATTATTCATACATTCAAAGTACTATTTTGTCCGAAGTAAGTAAATAACAAGTGCAGTAAAAAAATAATAAAAAATTGAAGGCAATAAAACACTCGGAAAGAGAGAGAGAGAAAGCTGAAATGAAGGCAAGAAACTCGTGAAAAATAATAATTGATCCATCTCTATCCACGAAGCCCACAACGCACCACTTGTGGTTGCATGCACATTCATTTCCAAAACGACAAAAAAATTGTGTTTAATTCTATAAAGAGAATATTTTTGAATCTACCTTTGTACTTTTCTTTTTAAATCTACCACAATTGAAATTGTTTTATAAAATTTACGACAATTTTTCTAAAATAGCGAAAATACTCTTATTAAAATTGTTGCTTTTATCAGTTTGACTTGATATTTTTACTAAAGTTACTGCTTTTAACTGCCAAAACATGACTTGACATGATATTTATTGTCCATCGCTATTTATATTTTGTCCATCTCTACTTATATTCATCATATTTATAATGTATCGTATTGTCCACAACTATTTTTGTCCATCGTTAAAAGTTCATCAGTTTTGGATAAAAATAGTTGTGGACAATGCGGTGAATATTATAAAATGATAAATAGAAGTAGCGATGGACAAAATGACCATTTATTATATCATTTATCAGAATTATCAAATCGCATATGTTACTTCGTCTGCCAAAAGCAATTGCTTCAGAAAAAGGAGGAAGAATATTATCATTTTTTAGATTGTGCATTAAAAATAGATTGTAGTATATGTTATAAGGTGAGTAAAATATGGTAGATTCAACAAATTTTCTAAAAAATATGGTAGATCCTATAATCTTATCTTCTATAAATTCTCTTTCTAACATAACATAACATAACTACTACAACTATATGCATATATTTTGTGTTTATATTTTGTATTTTTAAAAATTATTTTAAATTTAGATGCTCTTAGCTTTTTCATAGTAAAAAATTAAAAACTATAGTCTAAAAATGTAGATACTCTTTAACAAAAAGTTTAAATATTAAATTTTACAGCAATTAACCTACCTATACAATTTGAACCAGTTGGATCCTAAAGTCAAATTATATTCACGGATACCACGACAAATGAGAAAAGTGAAATATATCAAATCATAGTTCTTTTTGCAAAAAAAAAAAAATGTATGTCAATCATAGTTACGAATTACGAAAATGACGCCACGATAAAATAGTGAAATTCAAAATTTAAAGCTTCAATGATTTTGTTAAGACGCAGCGACATAGAGCATTGATTACAGACGCGACACAACTGACATACATTTTTTTCCACTTCAATGCACGTCTTCAGATAATAATAATTTTACATCGTTTATATCAATTTTACAATATATATAGGTTTAGCCAATAGTATTCTATTCTTAAAAAAATGAAATTCATATACACTCGTGCAAGTACAATCGAACAATTAAAAATACAATACAGTAACTGTTTATTAATATACATGGATTAAAAAAACAAAAACAAAATATGGAGATTTGATGGAAACGTATAGTTTTATGAGCGCATTATACAAAACCTGAGATATTGTTTTATGGGCTTAATAGGATTTTTAAAAAGCCCATTGACAAACTTGGCACGCGTGCGAGTTGTCCGACGTGGTATTCGATCTTAGGAACCGCCACGTGTGTAATAAAATAATACAAAACTCTTTCGACTCAACGGATCCGAGTGAATCCTGAAACTTTGTTCAAATTTGGTTTTATCCAATGGTTCTTGGATCCATTGACAGCTTCACGTGGGTTTGATTTTCCCAGAAAATCTGAATATAGGAACAATTTTGCTTTCAGAATTTGTAGTTATGGCGGTTTCTCCGATTAGGTTGGCTCATACTGTACTCCCAGTGAGCGTGAAACTTGGAACTCCGGCGAGAGTATCGGCTCGGAGGTCGTTACCGTTTAGCGTTGGAGATTGGCGTGGTGTTTCGACATTTTCTGGTGCTAGGCCGCTGGTTCTTGCGAAGGCGAAGCAGAGAGGAGAGAGTATTGAGGATCTAGTTCCAATTGAAGATTCCCTGGACGATTCTACTGATCAGCTCGTACATTTTTCGTCATGCGCTATGAGAGTTCACTCGTTTTTGTTCCTTATCATGCTGATGGATTAATACTCTTCATTTGCTAGGCTGATGAACAATTTCTGCATTTTGATGAGCGTGATTTTGCCGGCACAGCGTGTGTTCCGGTCTATGTTATGCTACCAGTGAGTTTTCTTCTTTGCCTTTTTTTTTTTTGTTAGAGATGTGTTCTGGTTGATTTCCCTGAGTCCACTGTTGAATGATGTAGTTGGGAGTCATTGATATGAACTCGGAAGTAGTTGAAGCGGAGGAGCTTTTGGATCAGTTAAAAACCCTCAAGTCGGTGAACGTTGATGGTGTTATGGTTGACTGCTGGTGGGGAATTGTGGAGGCTCACACGCCACAGGTCTATAATTGGAGTGGCTACAAGAAACTCTTTCAGATGATACGTGAGCTTGGACTTAAGATACAGGTTTTTGATCATTCCTTCCATTAATGCAAACAACTTCCTCATACTTTTAGTTTTTCTTCTGGATCTCCCTTTTTGTTTATGGTCAATTTTGCATAAGCATCCATTCATCATTTTGCTCTCTAACTATTTTCATAGACTGATGCATAGTCAATTCCTTTGTTTGGTATAGTAAACTACAACAAGGTTTACGTTGTGGTCTCATGAATAATTTGCCTACTTGAGATCAATGAGTCTCAGTTCAATTTAGTGAAATGATTTGTAGACTTGAGATGAACTGTTTCCATGTTCCTACAGGTTGTTATGTCATTCCACGAATGTGGAGGCAATGTTGGAGATGATGTGCATATACAACTCCCCGAGTGGGTGAGAGAAGCTGGTCAAAGCAATCCTGACATATACTTCACTGACAGAGCAGGCAGGCGTAACTCTGAATGCCTTACTTGGGGAATTGACAAGCAACGGGTTTTAAGAGGAAGGACTGCTCTGGAGGTATGGATTTCTACTCTAGGCTCAAAGAATTTGTAGCAAGTTTAAGTAATATTAGGATTCCCCTTGAGCGACCACATGAAGATCACTTTGTAATGAGGAATCCTTCTAAATATTGTAGGTTTACTTTGATTACATGCGAAGCTTTCGTGTGGAATTTGACGAATTCTTTGAGGATAAAATCATCACTGAAATTGAAGTTGGACTAGGTCCATGTGGGGAGCTGAGGTATCCTTCATACCCTGCAAAACATGGGTGGAAATATCCTGGTATTGGTGAATTCCAGGTACTCTTATTGATGGATCATAAGCATATACAAAATTACATTCTATCTTCCATTGCTATTCAGACCACTAATTTATCAGTATACTCAGTGATATATCATATCTTCTGTGCTGTCTCCTGTCTGAGCAGTGTTATGATAAATATTTGATGAAGAGCTTAAAGGACGCTGCAGAGGTAAGAGGGCACAGCTTTTGGGCCAGAGGACCTGATAACACAGAGTCTTATAATTCAACACCACATGGGACTGGATTTTTTCGCGATGGAGGTGATTATGACAGCTACTACGGTAGATTCTTTCTTAATTGGTACTCAAGAGTTCTGATTGACCATGGTGATCGTGTTCTTGCTATGGCAAATTTGGCTTTCGAAGGAAATTGCATCGCTGCAAAGGTAAAACAAAGCTCTATTGGTGGAGCAAGTGAACTGTTTCACCATATTTTTCCAGATCATGCTAATAAAATCGTTTCGCATTCCATTTCTGGAGATTAGCTCTCAGGTATACACTGGTGGTATAAAACAGCTAGTCATGCTGCTGAACTCACTGCTGGCTTCTACAACCCCTCAAACCGTGACGGCTACGGTCCAATAGCAGCAATGCTGAAGAAACATGATGCTGCTCTCAATTTCACATGCGTGGAGCTACGGACACTCGTACAACATGAGGATTTTCCAGAGGCGCTGGCCGACCCAGAAGGTCTAGTTTGGCAGGTAAACTTACAGAAGTGATTGGCTTTAACTGGTTTAGGCCAAAATCTTAACTTTTCACTTTTGCTTTCATGTTAATTTGTTCAGGTGCTGAATGCTGCTTGGGATGCTAATATACCTGTTGCTAGTGAGAATGCTCTTCCTTGTTATGACAGAGAAGGTTACAACAAGATTCTTGAAAACGCAAAGCCCCTTAATGATCCTGATGGTCGCCATCTATCTTGTTTCACTTACCTGAGGCTTAACCCAACTCTGATGCAGTCTCAAAACTTCATAGAGTTTGAGAGATTCGTCAAACGAATGCATGGTATAGCTTTCGTTTTATATCCTCATAGTGGAATTTAGTGTCTCCTCAAGGTTTTATAACGTTGTGTTACTGTCACTTGCAGGTGAAGCTGTTCCAGATCTTGGTTTGGCTCCAAGGACCCAAGAGACCAAATCCGAATGAGTGATCATGCTACTAAGAGGTGAGTGCGTGGTTATAAAAGAAAACGTCATGGCCTGGCTTTACCAATTCGTCATAGCAAAGTTGCAAAACCAAGGCTAAAAATAAGTGAACTTGTAAAATGAATACTGTATATAACAATATATGTTATGTCCATTGAGATTTGACAAGAAATTGCTAAAAAGCAACAGAACAGGCTTCTGCACAAAAAGAGCTGCAACATCTTTCACCAATGAAGAAATTCTCGATCTCTCAATAATGAATTTTCATCTACTCTGCTTCTCTGATTCAATAATCTACATTCTACATGTACACCTATAACAAGATTTCATGTTTCTTAACTACACAACAAAGCTTGAGATTCCTCTTTCGTGAAGATCATATGTCCACTGTTGTCATCCACAGGGAAATGGCGATCTATGAATTGATTCCAATTTCTTCTCATTCCCTTGAAGGACCATGGGGACGGGGATCCTTCGATAACTGATCCTGCAGAGCTTTCTCCTTCCTCTGTATCATGGAATGTTCCATATGACGGTGATGGAGACATGGGGATGTTCAGAGAAGCCGCCTTCATTATTGCCGCTCTGTATTCTTCGTCATGATCCTCAACAATCGATTTCTGGCGCACAATTTTCTGCTCCACCGGAATCTGCATAACTTGGTCCTCTTCCAGCATTAACTGAAAATTTTCACCACAAAAAAAGTGCTCGTCAGTACTCCAGATCTCCAAAAGCTGAAGCGGTCTCAAGCAGCAAAAATACATTTCAGGGTACTCACATCGAGGGCTCTCTGTGATTCCCTTTGAATCCAGATGATGGCGTGATCCGCTGTTGCATTACATGAGAGAACTATCTGCTCAAATCTCCCATCTACTGGAACAGCTGTTCTCACAACAGGAGGATATCTTCCTAATCTGCACCAAGAGCATATGGTTTTCACTTCGAAAACTTGTCTTTGAGTTGAAGAAACGATTTCGAAGCACACGAGTATGAAGTATAAATACCTCAAGGGCTTGCGCACAACGATGTGGTATAACCTACCAGGGGCATATAGACGCCTGGCATCTTTAAGCTTTTTCTCCTCGAATGTGAATGTATCTTTCAAACATGTGAGGCATAACAGGCATGGCAAGCTGATGGTTTAAGATGTAAATAAGACCATGAGATTCTTGTTTTCGTTTCCTTTAATCTAATAACTAGTTTTCAAATTCTTACTGTGTCCTTACCAGATGATTGACTTGAAGACATCCTCCAGAGCTGTGGTTGTCCGAGGTAAGAAATCATCCTGTTTTATTAAGTGCAGCACAAAAAACGGATCAGAAGAAGCATCTAAGCGTGTCAATGGAGGCCAATTTATATAATCATCTTACCTGTAGAACAACAGAGTTTATGACATCTGCATATGTCACTGCTAGATGGAGAGACATACACCTTGGAGGAGCAATAGCAAAGCATCTTATCCTCTTTCTCTCTATGTTCCCCAACCTACTCCGGTGCTGAACCACAAACAAGACCAGCAAAGACACAACCCCCGCACCTAGGGAATGCCCAACAAACGTCAAGGAATAATCCGGGTTTTCCTCGAGTAGTTTCCTTAAAACCTCATGCTCCTCCTCAAAAACCCACATGGCCGCCTTTAACAACCCGTTGTGCACGTAACCTCCATCAAACTTAGTCTGTCCAAGTTTGTTGTCAAGCAGAAGAGCGTAATCACTCTCCTTAGCCAAGTTAAGCCCCCTAATGGCCAACACTACATCGCCATTGTCATGGTCCAAGTAGATCATGTAAGGTGTCACACGACCTTGAGTCTGGTCATAGTCTTTCTTCAGGATGACCTGATGTGGGTCAATCCCGTAACCACCAGGAGGTGCCCACATAGGGTTATGGAGATCCTCCTCATAGACGGCCAAGATCAAGCGGCAGAGCCTAGGGATGGGCTCAAACTCATCTGATGTGGCTAATCCCCAGTTTTCGCTCTCGTGACCAGCTGTGTATAGACATTTCTTCCACAACCAATGAGCACAACCCAAGCAATATACACATTCAAGTACGGGAACACAACACAGTATTGACATGGGAGCCTATGAAGCAATCAAGCATTATATATTGCCCCGGAAGTTAGGTTTTCCAGATGAAAGAAAGAAGAGGTAAATATACAGTCGAATTTTCTGGCAAAATGGGATGGGATTTTCCACTAGAACCCACTGACCCGAGATTGACCAGTGTGGTTCAAGGGGCTCTAAGAAGTGAGACAGAATCATAAGCTGGTCGGATCAGGCTGAATTCCAGGATTTGTGTCCGAAATGATCACCGAATAGCTGGGAAAAAAGCTCAACATAAGACGACCCATCAAGTGATTTCAATCGGTTCTTTTGGCGCTGAGGAAGACAAATCAAAGTAACAAAGCACGAATTAGAGAGAGAAGATAAGTTGAATTAGTTATCTACGAAAAGTCAAGTTCGTGGTCGTGGTTGTGAGAATCTACTCACCATAGATGCTCGGAAGATTCCATTAGCAGCGTAGATTTTGGAATTTAAGAAAAGACGTGCAATTTCGTCTACGGGGAAGGTGACGAGGACTTTATTAAAAAAACCACGGGTCGGGTCGGGTCGGATCTGGCCCAAGTGAAGACACTTTATATATTTGTGGGACAGCGTTTTGGGTCCCTCAAGGCTAATGAAAAGTTGTTGGGCTTTAATCTTTAGGCCCATTAAATTTGTCCTTTTCGTAGCTTTTTAGTCAACATGAGTAACACGTTTTTCCAGTTGGTTACATTTTATATTTTTTTTTATAATTGCATCCCAGAAACGAGTGATGTCCATAGAATCTACAATATAGCCAAGGGTACAGGATCATTACCTCCTTACATTCAACTCCACAGGTTGTCCAATTTTTCAACGTTAAACGACGTTTCTATTCCATCCTCCATGAACACTCAATGAATCAACTGAGAGTTTTGGCAACTCTTCTGGATGATTTCATATGGTCGTTTTGGTTTACAGTTGTCGAGTTCCTTGGGAATGTGCCCTTGTTGCAGCGTTTACCTACTTCTTCTCTGAAGAGAATCGCCCAAGTCGTTGTGTTATAGCATTATGGCCATTCTTCAATTTCAGTCTGTTTATTAATGTTGTTTGGCTCGGTAATTGAGTTAACTTTTCCATTTATTCCTACACAGGTATTTTTGGGAATGTTTACTCAGCTGATGGTGTTGCTGTGTCAGAGGTATTTGCTCAAAATTATCTCTTTTTCCCTTAGATGGCCTTGAGCTCATGACGGTAATAGCATTACTGAGTACAGTTTTTATGCCTCTTCTTGCAGCTTACCTGCTTACTGTTGATGTCCGATCATTGTGCTGCTTTGCTTGAGACAAAGTCAATATGGGATTCAGATAAGGAACTTGAGACACCCTGTCTTTTGGAACGCATATTGTTTCTGGATCCATTACATGTACGATTCTCCCCCAGCTTCCCTTCATTTTGTCTAATTCCAGCTCTTATGCTCAGAATTTTAGCCATTCACTTTTACCATTCTGTGGAATTAGAATTATATATCTAAGCATTTTTTTCTATTACATTTCTTCATTCATGCATATATATTACTTGTAGCTTTATGGCATTCTTTCTCTGCCGGTAAATGAAATTCGAGGAATCTGTTTTTTTGTTGTGGTTGTAGTTGAATGTATTCCGGGGATTCACTCTACCCAATGCTCCTACTTTCGGAAAGGTTTTTGGAGGGCAATTAGCTGGACAGGTATGAAACTTTCTCATGTAAAAATGACTAGTAAACTGTGACACAACTGCCTACACTTACACTTCGCAGGCACTTGCAGCAGCATCAAAAACTCTTGACTTTATGAAGATTGTCCATAATTTTCATTCCTATTTCCTTCTTGTTGGAGATTGAAATAGTAAGGACATCATTTCTATGTGCTTCTGCAAGCAAGCAATTGCTTTTCCTCGAATTTCTCTGGACCTCACGCATCTGTTACACTTTGCAATTTATCATAGTTTGTAACTCTTGCAGTTCCCATCATATATAAAGTTAACCGCTTACGGGATGGCAACAACTTTGCCACCCGAAGAGTAGATGCAAGACAGAAAGGAAAAACCATATTCACCTTGTTTTGCGTCATTTCAGGTTTCATGCTATATTCCTGAAATATATCATTATGAATCTCTATGCGTCTCTTACTATAGCCTTTCACTATTTAACACAATAGTGAAAATACCTTGTAACTTCTTTTTTTTTTCTCTGCTTTTACAGAGAGAGCAACAAGGTTTCATTCACCAGGAGTCGACCATGCCTCATATGCCAGCTCCTGAAACGGTAAATCATTTCTCCTACTTTGTCTACTTATAATGAATTGCGATGATTTTCATTTTCATTCCTATCTACTGCAGCTTCTACCAAAGGAAGAGATGCTTGAACGGCGTATAACTGACCCTCTGCTACCTAGGTAAGTGGAAGTATTGTGCCAGACCAATTATTCCAAGAGCTCAGAGTGAATCACTTTTCAAGTTTTTCTTCATCTCAGGGATTACCGAAACAAAGTTGCAACTGAAATTATTGCTCCACGGCCTGTAGATATTTGATTTTGTGAGCCAAATTATTCTACAGAACAGACAAAGTCTCCTCCAAGGTTAACCTAGGATGTGTAAATCCGGAATAAATCAACTATATTGGTTACTACTATTGAACTAATTTCATTTGGTCACTCTTAACCACTAATACTAAATGCTTACGTGGTCACTCATAAACACTAACCACTTCTTTCTTAAATTCATTTTGCAGACTGAAATATTGGTTTAGAGCAAGGGGAAAACTTTCTGATGACCAAGCTTTGCATCGGTGAGCAACTTATCACCAATTGATATATTTGAAGTGTTATCCAGACTTTTAAATCTGTCTACCAAAAAAAAGACAGATTATATTACAGCATTGACAACTAGGTGGTTTGATTGGACATATATCTTTGGCAGTCTTTCTTGAATTATCTTGTTTAGGTATACTGAAACTCAAATTGCCTAAAATCACTATGCACATCTTTGAACATGGCATCTACGGTTAGCAAACCAGGATTTACATATATAGACTACCTAAAAGCCTTCATTCATAACTTTTACTACAAACCTATGACCATGCATGGTTTTCTCTTTTGACTTTTATTGTCCTAAGATAATAGCAGGATGGTTCTACAAATGGAAGCACTGGTTTGGTCCATGTGATCAGATTTATCCTCCCCAAAACCCAAAATTGACTAATAGAGACTTGTTTGTTTAGCTGCTATTCGTTTAATTGTTTTGTTTGTGTTTACATTTACATGTTAACCACAACATTTTAGTGTAATTGTCAAAGATCTGAGTTGATCCCTCAGAAATATACTTACAACATTGCCCTTAAGCAGATGGTGAGTCCAACGGCGTCGGAGAGCCGCGGTTTCTTCACTGGTGAGATGTTCAACAGAAAAGGAGAGGTACGTTGTTGCATACTAGAGAGAGCACTGAAGAAAGACAAATCTAATGTAGTTCTCAAGCTCCCATTAGTCATCAAACCTTGATAAATATATTTGTTTTCAAGCGTAAAGAGTATGTATTGTTGATAACTCGTGTGCAGTTGGTCGTATCTTTGACGCAAGAAGCTTTGCTAAAAGACTATTAAACCCACCTTTGGCGCCAAGCTTTGAAGTCACACACACACCATGGAATTCAATTCATATTGAGAGAGAAATTTTGCATCTGTTTACACCTGCCGATCACATTCTAATGTGTGTGTTTGTTGTAAACGGTGCTATTTGCTCTAACAATATATAAAAAGCATTAACTGACGATTTTTTTGTTCATTTTTGGGTTCCTGATAAATAAAGAGAAAGTTTTTGCCCAAAACAAAATAAATAAATAAAAAGTTTTTTGAGTATCAGCAAACGACGTCGTTTTAGTAGACAAAACTCAACGTTATTATCATCACATTCGGAGAGAGGAGGGAGGTTTCACTCTGCGCTCCTCATTTTTGAAAAACCCTGAAGAAACTTTTTTTTTCCAGTTCCAAGGGAACCACAAATCTCAGGTGGTTTTGAAAGCTTATGGAATCAATGGCCGTAGATCTCGAGTCTGAAGCCGAACTTGACCTCGATCTGGAGAAATTGGAGTCAGATGTGAAGCAGATGGCCAAGAAGATATCCGAGTACAGGCAAACCCTACCGGATCATCTCAGGAACACCCTTGATTCTGCTCTTTCGTCTCATAGACCCTTTTTCCCCAACATCGATTCCGGGTCGGATCCTCTCTCGTCGTCACGCCTCACTATCGCAGGTTCACACTATTTCGTTTTTCCGTTTCGGTTTTGTCTATGGCGTCTTCTGTTTTTCTTTTTGGTTTATGCGAAATCGAATCGGAATATATCAGTATCTCTTTTGGTTTGAGGAATTATAAGCAAATCCAAATTTAGGGCTTCTCGTTGTAAATCGTTTCCTTTTGGGTTCATGAGATAATTCTTAGTGAGTAGTAAACCATATGGATGCGTTTTGAGTTCTGGTACTGTGGGAACCCTCCTTTTGATGGTTCTGTAATTACACATTGCCTAGTTATGATTTGTCTGCATTATGATTGTGTTTTACATACATGCTCATCAGCTCATGTATCAGTTGGAAGATTGGTGGGGTGAATTATAAATGTGGGTTTGGGTGCAAAATGTGTACTTTGTGGCTCAAAATTGATACTCTTATCTAGTGTCAAGTGTGAGACTGATGGTTTTTGTAAGAAATTGATGATTGAGCGATCAATACTCACAAGAACTCGGTTTGTGAAGTTATAGCTAAAACCTAGTCTTTTTGTCGTTTAAAACAACAACTTGCTATGTGCAGATACATTATGAAACCTGTGCCCATTGTGGTTCATGAGAGACTTTTTTTCTATTAGAAGTGTTTATAGTATTGTAGAGAAACACAAGATCCTGCAGTGATCCTTGTCTTCTATCTCTGTTATCAATATGCTATATCCACCACACCAATCGGCGGTGTCTTTTTCAATATGCAGAGACAGAGGTAGCTGTTGTGTCTGGAACTGAAGAGCAAGAGTCTGGGGAGAAAATGATTCAGCTTAAGGAAAGAATGACGAGGAACGCTGCGAATATACCTAAAGTTGTAAAGAGAGTGCGAGAGTGTATAGAGGGAATTGACAAACTCAATTCGTTGGACGGAACCATTCACCCGGCTTTCAGAAGGCGGAGAATCAACTGACCCGTCTCTGTTTCTCCTTCAGGTTTTGGCTTACTTCTTATGAGAGATATGTGTTGATTTGTTAATATGTAATGGCATGTACATTGGTGACTCGAACCGATTCTCTGGGTTTGATTGAATATTGAGGACATGATCTTTGCTATGAACACTTTTGTTCTACATTTAGAGCGAACTACATCTCTTTCCCAGATTGGTCTCCCTCTTCAGAGAATCTTGGGCTCATAATAAACAATTCCAATTAGCCAAGTATCTCAAGACTCAAATAGCTGAGAAGACCCATGTTCTAGAACAGTATGCGTCAACTGAGCTGTTCAACAAATCAATGGCAAAAACTAATCACGTAGACACACACAGAGAGCTTCAAAGATCATGTAACAAAAACCCACCGAAAATAACTCATCCCAGATCATACGTACAAAGGATCAAGCAACTGTTTCCACTTTCGGATCACCAAAATCTCAGACCAGAAAGTTCACCGACGAAGATATCCTGGTAAGAAGCAGCAGAAGAGCAGAGAACACTTATCCCACCGTCGAGGTGTAGTATGTATACTATAGGCGAAGATGACAGTTTCGGTGCCGTTTGTATGTTCTACGCAGAGACTGCAATACATGTTTTCTCCCCAATTAAACGGCTCAGCGTACGACTAGATCAAGCACAATCCATTAGTCCATCACTAGTTCAGGCCCATTTTTATCAATTTTCCCCTTAACGCCCATATGGCATGGCACACGAAAGATGAAACTGCTTGCCGTTTTATCCGACCCATTTTTATCAATTTACTTGCCGTTTTAATATTAGAGCATCCAAATAGTCATTTAGCAGAAACGACCGCTTTAATTGGTAGATTATATCACTTATAAGCCGTTTTAATAGGTCTTTTGAATATAACGACACAACATGTTCGTAGCATAAACATAAACGGCAACAATTCTTAGCATCTATAGAGTAACTCAATTTTCATAAAAGTAAATGTACCGAAATAATGAAACCATAATAATAAACATATGAGCAGTTAAGGATTTGATTTGCTTAAAATAAAATCGACTCCTAATAGATCGTAACTACCTTAACCAAAACGGAGACACACCGGAAAATCCGCCGGGCGGCACGATCCTGGCCGAGAAATTGACAATACCGTTCCGTCTCCCAAAATCGTCCCACAATCTGTAACTGAGACAGTGCAAGAATCCCTCCGGTGCATATTCTCCCGTGAAAACCTTGACGGGCACACGTGCCGTTCCCACGTGCTTATCCTTATCCTTCCCGTTCCCGGAACTCTGGCAATAAACCCGGACGTACATGAAACCTGGTTCTGTCGTCTCCGGCGAAAACTCCGTCTCTATCTTCTCTTCCCACATCGGATTATTGCCACCCACCTCGTCGGCCCTCGTTCTCATTGGCCCATTCCCGGCGATGTCGAAGGCAACGTAGGCGTTCTTCTTCACCGGTTTTCTACCGTCGACGAGATCCTCCGCCGATATGGCCGTGATTTCGAGTCTACGAGACATTGCATTTACTAAGGTTTTTACTTTTTTAACGCCGAAACAGATAGAATATATATTGGGTGGATATATATGGGCAATTTATAAAGGCTTTTACTTTTTAAGTTAGGATTAGGACATTAGGAAGGTGATGAGAAATTACGTATAGAGAAGAGAAGAAGCTTCTATTTTTTGGGAGGTGCAGTCCACAGATAGACCCTCTCTCCGGATATATTATTATGATATATGCGATAATTTTATTTATTGTAGTAGTAATGTAGTATTAACAAAAAACAATTGTCTTCACAAAATAAGAGATAGATTTAAAGGACACTAAACTGACGATCTTAAAGCATAAAATTTGGTGGATAAAAAAAAACCTAGACCAGACATAAAACCTAGGTATACTTGTAGATCAAGAAAATAACGCAAACCGTGGTTTGCTGAGTTCTTATAAACTTGATGATTCCAACTAATAAGTGTATTATGAAAACTAAAAAGGAAATCAAAAGATCAAAGAAAATCATACTCCAAGCGCCTCTCCAAGGGTTTTGAACCAGAACAAGTGTTGCGTTTCACAGGTATGGAGTTGGGAGAAGGAGAATTTGAAACTGAATGTTCATCCTCACTTGGAGGATTTGTTTGGCACGGCGTGTCGTCTTCTTGTCTGCGCCGTTTCAACCCCGAGGCTGGTGAGCTTCTTTTGGAGATAATGGAGGGTGTGTTCTTGAAAGTGCTCGCAGCCATTCTCAATATCTCTTTGATCTCCTTCACTTCTTCTCTCATCTCCTTCACTTCTTGTGCGTACACACTATCGTTGCTGCTCTGTGGAGTTTCTGGACTCTCTGTAACTTTTACAGAAGACGGAGTTGCTAACTGTGGAATTATGTGATGATCGCTTGTAGAAGGCGTCCAATGAGATATTTCAGCCTTGCAACTGCGTCCAGACCAATCAGATTCTACTGGTGATGAGATTGTTTCTTCTTCTCCGCTTGTGGATGAAGGCGTGTTCCTCCAATTCTTGGGCCCTAAAGTTAAATCCAGGGCATCCCTTTGAGGACTCTTGGCAGCTTCCTTGATTTGAAATGGCATCATGTTGCTTTGATTGACAAAGCTAGACTCAAAGCCACAAGATGATCCAGAACCAGAGAAAGGGCTGCTCGAAAACTGCTCCAGTCTCTTCTTAAGTGAGCAATTCCAGTGATTCTTAATATTATTCTCAGTCCTGTGAGTGTTTCCATGACCAAGATTTTCGAAAGAAGCAAACAAATTATCCTCAGATAAAGAGGTTAAAAAATCCACGAATTAATGCAGTGTCTCTCCACATCAGCAAAGAAGCTGAAGCAGAAACAGATCAACTCATTTTTTAGGACAAACCTTCCAGGCAAGAGCTTGACAATCTCGGCCCACTTATTGCCGTGTCTCTTTTGTGCCTCAACGAGAATCAATTCCTCTTCTCTAGTCCACGGAGTTTTTTTTATTGTCGGATTTAAATGATTATGACACCTTACAGAAAACAAAGTTTAACCAGCTTTACATACGTGGGACTGATCAAGCTGATAAACAGAAGAATGTGAAAACAAAAACAAACCTTTCACGGCATTGCTTGCCAATGCGACCAGGGATTTGCTTTGAGATTTTGGACCATTTAGGCTTATCATTCTCCATAAAGACCTTAACCAATTCACTTAAGAGATCATCTTCCTGAACAGCAAAAGAGAGATGATCTGATCAGTAATGAAACAGAAAAGTTGAAAGAAAGAAAGAAGGGAAATATCAAGAAAAGTTAATTACCTCTTTGCTCCAAGGTCCTTTGTTGAGGTTTGGATCAAGAACCTTTAGCCAACGGTGTTGACACTGGGCATGGTCCCTCTTGTCTTTCCACCCATCAGTAACACACTCACCAGCTAATTAACCAAAGACAAGAGAAACAAACTATGAGGGTAAAAAGAGCTTCCTTTGTAACATTGATTACAAACCAAATCAAAATCTGAATTACCAATCTTTTTCCAGTTCTTCCCCTTGTACTTCCGCACAGCATTCATCAAGAGTTTATCCTGCAAACGAAAAACATAAAAAAAGGAGATGATGGAAAGAAAGTTCCAATCACACAACAAATAATATTTCCACATGAAACAAAGAGGAGCTACCTCCTCAGGGGTCCATCCTCCTTTAGTTGATCTTCTTGTAGGACCACTCACTCTTCTACATCGTTAACCCAACCACGAAACAAACATCACATAGTTCAACATCGTTAATCACATATATAACATCTCAAATTGGTCATATTGTTCTTTAATTCCCCCAAAACAATATCATCTCTAGCTACTACTCTTAACATCACACGATCGAGCCCACATCACTAATCACATATAACACAATCATAATTTTCTTAAATTCCCCAAAATGATATGATCTCCACTACTCTTAACATCACACGATGGAACCCACATCACCGATCACATATAACACTTCCAAAATTCATCATAGATCTCTACTATTCCTCTCAGATCACATAATGAAATACAAAGAATCACACAATACAGGAATGAACGAGAGAAGGAGGAACAAGAACATACCCTGGAGAAGAGTCAGTTACAAAAGTAGGAGTAACTTGGGCGATAATATTAGACTCAGATCGATTCAAATCGTTAGATTCCTTCATTATTTCTCAAGAAGATGACAAAACCTAAAACCCTAGTTAACGACCATAACTAACGAGAAAATCCACGAAAGAGCGACGAGTTACTAACTACATATCTGTCTTAAACGCAGATTCAACAAGAAAAAGAAGAAGAAAAATATCCCCCAAAATTCGTTAAAATAAAGAATTTTAATCGCCGAGTAGAAAAAGGAGAGACTTTTTCTGTTGTCGCTGACAAGTAACGGCTAATACCCAAATCTTGTTATACATATCAAACGAGATTTAACCACAAAAAAAAAAAAAAAAAAATCAATCAATAAGATTTGATAAGATCTTCAAAATCTTTCACATCAAAATATTTTTAAGCATTTTTATTAGATAAATTAGATGGTATAATCAGAAGAAAAACATTTGATGGATCGAAGACAAGAAAAGCCCATAAATAACAAGATTTTTACTAATGGTCTTACCTACAAAGACACCAAAATATTTTTCATTCAATTTTGGATTTTCAGATAAGCAAAGTATAAACAAGAGTTTTCAATTTCCATTTCACGATGAAACCCGTCTAATGCTTCTCTAATAATTAATTAATTCTCTTATGATTTTAACATAGATATTTAGACTAATGATATAGTTGAAAAGGATAGCTTAAACCACCGGAAATGATTAGATCGATTAAACTGGATGTTCAATATTTTGCAAGAAAAATATAACATCCATAATCATAAATAGTTGGTTGAGAAAGAAAAGAGAGGGAGAAAAAGAGTTGTTTGAAGAGCTACTTAGGCGGGTCGAAGACAGGTACGGGAGTTATGGCCGACCCAGTGACATCGACTGCACCTATAAATTCTCCTTCCCCCTAAAGGGTTCTTCGGATTCAATTCATCAAAAGGGTTCTGCGAATCAGATCATGAATGAGTGAGTGTGTGTGTGAAGATAAGATACAGAGAGAGAGAGAGAAAGAAAGACACCATTACTTACAATATTATGGATCACTGGGTAAGGACAAGTAATGCAGGTATGTCCAATCTCTTGGCACCTTGAACACATCTGTTCCTTCTCTTCCTCAGTCATTTCTCTGTTGAGCGAGGCTTCTCCCTGCCAACAATCATCATGGGACTTGCATCGTTAGTTAAGAATATATGGATGATTCATCGACGAATGAAAGAAGAAGATTTTGGCCAATGTTTTTATACCTGAGCCGCCATTGAACGGAAGTATCTGTAGAATGCTGCTTTTGAGTAAAACTTTTGTCTTGTTCTTACATTGAAGTAGTACTGCAGTAACATGAAACAGAAACTCAATTTTAAAAGGTAAGAGAGTTAGTTTCACACCCTAATTAAAATCAACAAGTATCAAGGCATGAAGAATCAACTATATATTATATATGATGAGCAACAACAGTTTGAGACAAGAATTCAAAGTTAGATACTTAATTCAGTGAATAACTCAAAAGAATCTACTAGCAGCAGTCAACAAGAATCCAACTTAACTTAAAACATAGTAGAAGCCATTAATTACTGCCAACAAAAGTAGATAATCCAATATATATATGCACTTAATTGTTGGTATCTCTTTAGTGAACTCGATTAACACTAAAATCCTTATACTGCTAAGTCCTTAGCTAAGAAGAGCTTAATTCACATTCACATAACTCACTACACATTAAATATATATGAGCCATATCAGTTTTATCTTATTAAAGGGTTTTTTTGAACATCAAAAGAACTCTAAATAAAGTGCAAAAGTTTGCAATTAATGGATTAATGGAATGCATCAAGAGTGTATGAAAGTAATCACCAAATGCACACAAGCTACTCAAGGTTCAGCATGATCATACGTACTATTCATCGGCTTAATGGATTTCTTACGAGCAATTGGCGAGTGCTCCTGTATGAACAATTGGCCACAGAAGTCCAGAAATACAAAATCAAAGTATTTTCAGCTTATATATATATATGCATATGATTCAACATTCTTCTAATTAATAGAATCAAATTAATAGATCAGATCTCAAGCCATCATACATGTCCTAATTAAAGGTGACATCCTAGTTCTCCAAAATTCTTCCCTTGATTTGCATACATCATGAGTCATGAATCTCTCAGACACTCACAAAAACAATATATTTATATTTTTTTTTGTCACCAAACAACATATATATATATATATATTTCGGATCTCACTAAAGAGTGTATACTCATGAATCTAACAGTATTTGACGTCGTAGTTGAATAGACATCATATAGCATAAATAAATCATATATATATACGTTTAGCTTAATTAGTTTAATAGTGCCATTTTCACTATTTGTTGTGTAACAAACTGAATCTCAAAGGCTCCAAATACCACGGATCAGAACCATCACGAATCAAAGTAACAATACTTCATATATACGCCTCATGAAGGCACAAAATCAAACACCAGAGACTTAAGAAGTCGCCAGTGACATGTAAATGCATCACATGAAATACAAATTACCTATACATACTCGTGAATCAATAGAGAGAGAAAAAAATATGAGAAGATGGATGTATACCGCTTTAAGAGGTAGACCGGTTCTTCGACTGGGTACATAATGAGTGACCCACATGTCAGGCAAGAGGAGAGTTCTCTTAGCCATCTTCTCAGAGACAATGGCGTCTTAGAAAGTATCGTCATTTGGTTGGGAATTTAACAAAAGGGTTCGTCTCTCAGAAAGGAAATAATGCTAGAAAATCCACGTGTTCGGATAACTTTGTGTGTGTGTGTGGCTACTGGGTTTCGACGTTTGTTTTTGTGGATTCTCAATCTGTATTCTTCGTCCGAATTTGGAAGAAAACGTCTTTTTTCCATTTACGGAGAAGAATTATATAGAAACAATTAGGGTTTCTTTTTCTACTAATTTTTATGACCCCACTTGAGGAGTAGGAACCAGCCGTTACAAATTCGAATACTACCCTTCTGATACGCCGTCGTTTTGATTTAGGGTTAAATTGTGCTGCTGTGGATGAGAACCAAGTCAGAGCAGTCCAATATATGTAACCTAGTTTCCATGTTAACATTACAACAAGCTATACAATGATTCATATAGCACATTAATTACACACCCAGGCAAAATAAAACAACACATCATGTTCATAAGAGTCAACGGTCAATCTTCCTTGAGCCTATTCCGGGAAGGAGTCCTGCGAGACAAGCCAAGATCTCTACACAATTCTTCATCTGGCTGCAAGCTTCCAGGGATTGCACCAAAAGCTGTTCTTGAAGCTTCAAATCCAGACGCCAGGAAATGAATATACGCAGACATATCCTCCAAGTTTTTCCCCACACTTATAGTCGAAGACGCAAACGCACTTCTCTTTGATAAGTTCGAATCAGCTCTTGATAACCGGTTCAGATCCGAGGCTTTTATAAACCGTTGCGTAGCTGCTTCCCATGATAGTTCATGCCTCTGTTGCTCTGTTAGTTGTGATGGTTGTTCCCCGATAGCCTTGAGTGTCGCTATTACAAAACCGCTCCCATCGTCATAGACTCTGCAGTTGGGAAACTGTTTGAAAAACTCGTTTGATGTGTGATTTGCGCATACTACGATTTTTCCCATCGCCAAGGCTTCTGCAGTTGTTGTGCAGACCACGTCTGTCGTGCTGGGGTTGAGAAATACTTTATAGCTGCAATACAAGATAGAAATTTTTTTTTTAAGTTATATAAATACAATCCAATCGACTGCAAGGAAATCAATGTTGGGGCATTACTTAGATAAAGATAAGGATCTATGCTACAAGCATGATGCCCATAGCTGAGGTTGTTAAAGTAGAGACGTACTTGTGAAATAATGAGTCAGCGTGATCACGTCCTGGGTAAACATTAACCGTCAGGTCGAGTTTTCGAGCTGCTTCTTTGATCTCTTCAGAATCCTCTCCATTACCATATAAATCAACCTCTAACTCAGCGAGTTCCTTCTGGTGTTTTTGAAGTAGTTTAAGAAGCTCCTTGTATCCTTTGTTCCAGACCATCTTACCAATGTAGTATGCGCCTTTAGTGAAGGGCTGCTCCTGGAGCTTCTGCTGTTCTAGTTTCCTCAAACCAATCTCGAGAAATTTAGGGTTGACACCATGAACGTTGCAGACTATAGATTTAGGGTATTCTTGAGTCGCAGCAGATAATCTGATGACCTGCATCAGTAACAGTACTGATTCACACCAAAATATCCGATCATAATTCGTGATCACAAGCCAACAAACTGTCTTGATCCCCAAAATAAATCCAGTCATTGGATAATCATATTACTTAGATACGAATATATTCACATAATTGAGCAATCATTCCATCATTTCTACTAGTAGCTGGAAAGAAGTTTACCTTGTGGCAGTAAATGCCAACAACCCAACTGTTTAAATACTTGAGGAGAAAAGCTTTGACACGGCCTTGTTTCTCTCTCTTTACGTATTCCAAGTAGTTTGTGTGTACGATCCCTATGACGTAGTTGAACTTAGTTTTCCATTTTTTGCCATGATGAAACCATGTGAGATGCTCAGGCTCCTCAAGGACAGCAATATCTGCCTCTTCATCAGGAATGGCATCCGATATATCCCCAACAGGAAAAATACTTCTCGTGTCTGTAGCATACTGCAATAAGATAATTTGAATTGTTAAGGAAGGTATAGCACAGTTAAAAAGTACTACATAAAAGTTACTCTCATACGAAGCATCTGAAGAAAACTCAGCACAAGGCCAGATTGAAGCTACACTATAGAGAGGTAAAAGCAGCATTTAACATGGAATTATTCACGGGAGCCAATTAATTCACATAATTAATTCATGGCAGAATATGGAAACCCATAAAAGATTTACATCTACAACATGTTCCGTGAAAACTTAAAAGAGAGACTTTCTCATTAGAGATTAACGAGAAGGAAAAGGAACAAAGATAGAGAAAGCACAGACGGTTATAGAAACAATCAAATCTCCATGAAAGGTTGGAGACTCGGAGCCAAAAAGGGATCCATATATATGAGCGAAACATAGACATAGGAGCATAAATACACAGTTTCACATACATACAGAACATAAACAGAAAGTACACATAAAACTGACATCAAGAAATATAACACATATAAGGTGAGAATTAACAATGATGTGATGGTTAAGGAAAGCGGGGAAGAAATGGAAAGAACTCAACTCTATATGAAACGAGAAAGTAAATAGAACGACTCTTTGAAACGAATTAGTATGTGTTTGGTACCCAAAAGAAGATTCTTGAGAGAGGGGAAGCTGAGTCATACCTTTCCTGGATAGAAACGTATCGCAAAGCCTAAACGAAATGAGACTCTTTCCTCAAGCCACCGACGGACATAAGCTTCATGCTCGGATGGGGAAGTAAAGGTGATGCCAGTTGGGTAGACAAGCGCTTGGTGCTTCACAGTCAGCCAAGGAATCACCAAAGTGACGCGTCTCTCCCCGTCTTTTGCAAGGTAGGCAGCACGGAACAGAGGATTAACAGCAGTTCCTGTCAACCATGGAAGACTAGCTGTGGTAAATATCGCAATGTGCTGCTGCTGCTGCTGCTGCTGCTGTTGTTTCGTCATATCATCTCAAGCTAAACCTCTAATGCTGGTAATCTGCACAGCTCCAATGTCCTGTAAACATTAATATAACTATTATAAATTTCCAAAATCAAAAGATGAACTGTTCCATCTACTCAGTTCATAGGCCCGTTATGGAATCTAGAAATCAAAGGTAGGCAACATTCAATAGAACTGAACGTAGCATATTAACCGCAGACGGAATAGGTTTCAGTTTTGTTTTAATAGAGAATTTCAACAGAACCTATCTTTTTCAAGCTTCTACTTAAGGAGCATCAAGCTTAGAAATTATCACAAAAAAATACTAAAACCAATAGATTGTTATCATTTAGTTGATCTGATTATCGCATCTTCCCAATAAGGAGAATTTTGTTTCTGTGGATTCAAACAATCTTTCACAAGAGCCTACACGGTTCTAGCGATCAACGTTCCGATAAAAGATTAACATTTCGCAAATCACGCACGAGACACGAGGGTCTATACAAGTAACAAACATCAAACATGAACAAAATTATCAGAAGAATCTATCAATTGAATCGAAAATGAAGCCATACCTGGAGGATTCCAATCCAGAAAAGAATCTTTGGATTGACAGATTTTATAAAAGCAAGCACGATTTACAAAGCTGATTCGCGTCCAGTTAGGGTTAAAAGCAAACGTAAAAGGAAAAGAGAAGAAATAATATTCGAGGGTAAGCGTGAGAAGGAGAATATTCTGTGGAGGTATTCGTCTCTTCGTTGGTTTTTCTGGTCATTGTTTAAACCAAGTTACAGGCTGGTCGCACCATTGTCCAATCTCAACATTCTTTCCTGGCCATGTTGAGAAAGAAGATTCAAGAATCAACGACGACTTGCGTGTTCAAACTACGTGCCGCTTTTTTAGCACTTAAACATCATACTGTCCAAATAAAAAACGGCGGGCTTGATGAGAGTTATGGGCTAGGCCCAGTCGTTGACAGGCCCATTGCGTATTCAAACTGTGGGCCGTTTGTTTCACATAAAAACCTCGTCAAAGACGGCATGTAATCATGCCCAATTGTACACCTGCCATTGCCAATGGGCTAGAAATCGAAGCGACCGGAATCAAACCGAAGAATTGGTTTAAAGTTCGAACCAAATCTTTAAATATCGGAACCCTTAAACCTACGAAATCCGAAAAAACGAACCAGAGCTTAATTAAAGTCTTAAAAACAAGATAAGAAGATACATTTCGATTAAAATCTGAATCCGAATTAAAACCAAACCATCAAATCCTATCCAGTTTTCCAAACCGAAATATCATCCATAGAAAGAAACAAGAGTATATCATGGGAGATTATGAGAATGAGATTCAGACTCAAGCGTTAATCTGACACCATCTCTGAAAGAAGTTGGAGAGATGTCAAGTGTCTGAATCAGTTTAGTTATGTCCATAGATATATCTGCTGGTGACACTAGTCCTCGATCAACCTGAGAAAACAGTTCAGACCCATTAAGTGACTGATCTGCGATATTCAACAGGCGGGTGAGATCATTGGTGAAAGCCTTACACATACCGATGATGCAGACACATGTTTAATCAAGGAAAGATCGTGTCCTCTGACTTCTGCAACCACTTCCGCCATCTGAACACGAGATAGCCTGTCCGGCCCACCGGCATTCAAAACTAGTCGCATCTGTTTATCATCTGAAAGCAACAAACATGTTAAGATTCTACGTTTTGAGTACTATGATGTGCAGAGAGAGATAGAGACAGACTCAAGAGAAAAAATGTACCTGAGACAACCCATCTTTCTATCAATCTCAAAGTGATACTCACGAGATCCTTGACGTAAATGGGACAACGAAACTCATCATGGAAGAACTCTACCGTATCACCCTTCTTTAAGACGCTATCCATCCACTAAAACATCAAGAAAACCAGTTTCACGGCCAATACAATTGATCTGAAGTGTATATATGTTTGCAAAGTTGTGTTGAGAGGGCACCTGAACTGGGAGATTCTTGGGGAGTGGTGATACAGTTTGAGGACCAATGATGATACTACTTCTCAGTATGGCAAAGTTTTGATATTTATCTTTGATGAGATGCTCTGCTGCAACTTTTGATTTCCCGTAAACGTTGACCGCGACAGTCTCGTCTTCTTCCTTGTAGAAAGACTTGACACCTTGATAAACTGAAATCGAGAGAGTCAAAAGCCTGAGTCAAGTCATGAATAAGTGGCTAATGCAAAGCAAGTCACCTTGATCAGTAGAGAGATGAATCAACAAGGTTTTGTTTCTCTCAAAAGCTGATAACCAGTTTACAAGAGAGGAAGGCACGTTGATGGACATGGCGGAATCTGGATCTTGCTCGCAAACTCGAGGAACAGACAGAGCAGCACAGTTCACGACCACATCAGGCTGTAAATCAATGGAAGGGAACAATCTAGAGAAATCTCGGCGAAAGAAAACATAATCGAGCTAGAGAGAAGGGAATCGGCGACCTGGGAAATGGAGTGGAACCCTAGACCGGATTTGTGATCGACAGGAAACGCGGGGAAATGAGGGAAGGCGTGGAGCAAACGGCGGGGAAGGGGAGAAGAGTGGTGAGTGAAAGCGACGTCGTATCGGTCTCCGCCATTGTTGGCGGCGAAAGCTTCAAGCAGATGCTGACCCAAGTAGCCTGTACCTCCTACAATCACCACTTTCGTCTTCTCCATGTCTCCGATGTTCCCTTGATTTTTAAAAAAAATTTTACTATTTTTTTCTTTCGCCAAATTTTGTAATTCTATAAATCCAAATCAGTTCGTCTGATCCGATGGATTGAGAACAAATATAATGGAAAAGAAGTGTGGAGAATACGAATTTGAGGATATCGTCAATCGTCATTGCCAAAAAATTATATATAAAGTTTTTTAATCTTTTCAGACATAATAATAATCGTAAGAAAATGGAAAAATGTCAAAAAAAGGGACAAGGGACAGGTGACCTAGAACTAACCCTGTTCTTGTTCTTAATCCCTCTTTTGGCATTGTTTTTAAACATATCACAGATTCTGGAAAAATGAATGTTGACTGATCACAAAGAAAAGAAGAAAGGAAGATTTTATCTTTGGGCTTTCTATGAAAGCTGAGTTGTATAAACGAGTGTCTCTATTTCTCGTGAACGAGAGGGCTGTAGATTGGGAACCACATGTTGCGTGTGATGTAATTCACCGTCTCCTCCTGTTGGCATCAAAAATTGTAATTTTAGATTCAATTCTCTACTACTACCTTAAACATGATTTCATCAAATCCCAATTACTAGTTGATGATACCTTAGACATGTGACTCAGATCTTTGGGGCCAACATCGCCATGTCCTTCTGCAATGTCATCAGCAACCGCAGCTCGTAGAACAGCAGCCCCGACTTCAGCTGTTATGTGTCGGATGCTGCATTTTGTTCAAAACCAAACACTCACTAAAACAGTTTTCCAGATATATATAAAACAACGGATAGGAATGAGAGTGAATTAGAGGAAATACTTGTTGATTGAAGGGTAAAGGATGCCTTTCTGGACTTCTTCGTCAGTCATGTAGGACGCAAGGCTGTGTATATTATTATTATCATTATAAGCTCAACATTTCTTAATGGTTCGAAATAGACGAGAAGAAACGCAGTCATTACCATTCAGCAGCTGCTAGCAGCATTCCATCAGTTACAATCCGTGCACCGGAGAGAAGAGTCCCTAACCCGATCCTGGAAACGACAATAAGCACAGTTGATTCTGTTACCATATTATGGATTCAACTCTGATTCAGTGAAGCAGTTTTCAAGAAAGAAAACGAACCCGGGGAATAGGTACATGTTGTTGGCCTGATTCACATGTCCTACTTTACCATTCTCTGCAAGTGGAAAAAGAAAATGAATATTTTTTTGTTTTAGCAATCAGTTACATATATGAATCTGACTATAACATACCAAGTTCAACGTTTTCAAATGGGCTTCCACTTCCAAAGACTATGTTTTCTCCGGCGTGCTTAAATGCATCGGCCGCAGTGCACTCGGCTGTCACACAGAAAAAGTGTTCAGGGCAGGTTGTTCAAGGAAATGCTACACTTATTTTGCATTAAAAAAAAAAAAAAACACAAACCATTCAAGGTGGGATTTGACATAGCAAAAATGGCAGGCTTGCATGAGTCAGATTCTCGCATCGCCTTGAGAACCTTTGTTGATTGAAACCAGTGAACCATATAAGTAAAACTGTTAATTAATAGATCATGAAACTATATGTTTGTTGAAAAAGTCACCTACTTCTTCATCGAAGATACCACCAACTCCAGATAAACCGAGAAGAACATGTGGCCTCACTTTCTTCACCTGAACATTTTTGTACAAGGAAACATGACAATATTATTATGTCAAACTTTCATGGGCAGTAGTAGAGAAAGAACACTAAGTCAAATAACTGGGCAAGTCAAGAACACAATAAGGCTTAGGCTTACCACTTCAACGATACTTGCTCCCTCACGTATCTCAGCTGGATTTTTGGCAAAAGCTACAGCTGCTGGGTCAAGTTTTGTCCTCTCCGTGGTGACAAGACCCTGAAGCCCAATCAGTCGTTTTCATTAAATTATTCAAGATCTTATGAGGCAAGCGGATGAAGAATACAATATGCTGACCAATGCGAAAAAGAATGGCAAATGGATAACTTTTTAAAATGTTTTTGACTTCTTCTAGGTATGCTCTTAGTGGATAGCTTAAAACAACATCCAAACGCAAGCTCTAAAAATGACAATAATATGACAATTTCAAAGTCAACTGACACGTAGAACTACAAACTTACATCTTTATCTATCAGGTAAAAGTTTTTCGTTGCAGCAATCTCGCTGATGCCTGCCATTCTCGCAACTGCCTGTACTGCCATCTTAGTTACACCGAGCCCTGCACTGGAAGTCATAGAAGAAACATACAATACGAAGATGAGAAGAAAGTTACAGCAGAAATACAAATACATTAGTAAAAGACTTTAAGTGAATATCCAAGTACCTTCCAGCTCCCACCACAACAATCTTTTGGTTCACAAAGTCGGATAAAGGCCGACCTTGGGCTCTTACAGTTCCCAATAGTCCAGCGAGAGCAACACCAGCAGTTCCCTGAGAAATTATACGCCAACCTTGTTATTAAAAAAAAAATACTTAAAGAGTAGCTACCAAGTAAAAGCAGCTGAATTGCAATGATGGAAACATACCTGGACATCATCATTGAACATGCAAAACTTCTTCCGATATCTTTCCAATGTTTCAAAAGCCCATTTCGCTTGGAAATCTTCGAACTATTATGATGGAAAGAACCATTTAGTCATCCTTACCACCAAAAGGTAAATCCAAAGTAGAAGAAACTAAGAGATATATATACCTGTACGACGGCCTTAGGCCAACGTGTGAACGCAGCTTCCATAAATTCATCAATAATCTCAAGGTACTCCTCTCCTTCCAACCTAGGTTGTCTGACTCCTAAATCTGTAAAATGTAGAAGAAACATGAATGAGATATTAAAGGAAACACATCCATAGAAGTACATCATATCGACTAAGTAAAGTTGCTTACAGAGAGGATTCTGTAGGAGCTTTTCATTATTCGTGCCCACATCCAACATAATTGGCAAAACCTGCAGAAGAACAAGTGTATATTTTCAAAAAAGGAGATAAAACGCTTGTTATGTACAGCAAAAACACAACAAGATCATGTTGATTTCCACATACTCTCTGTGGATTAATTCCTGCTGCAGACACGTACATGTCGAGCTTTCCAATAGGAATTCCAATTCCCTGGACTCCAAGGTCTCCTAAGCCAAGAATACGGCTACCATCTGTGATCACAATCATATCTACCTGCTGAGCTGGCCAATTATATATCATAGACATCATCTCTCCTTTGTCTTTTGCACTGAAGTACATTCCTCGCGGTCTTCTATACAAACCCGAATAGTTCTGACAAACCAGTCCAACCGTGGGTGTGTATATGATTGGGGCAAAATCTTTGATGTTATCAATAAGGACCTGCACAGAACATGAGTTATGTCTCAGGGATGTGTCATGTTGGATAATAAAAAGAACAGTTAGAACAAGGCGGCAGTGTCAAACTCACTCGGTAGTACAAAGTCTCGTTACGGTCATGCAATCTATTCAGAATCCTCCATTTTGCTAATGACACGACGTTTTCAGGCTGCCCTTGCGTATTCCTCTCTAGGGATCGAAAAGACTCAACTGCCAAATTTATTTATACCAAAGTCTCAGAAACCCAGAAATACATAATCATCTCTGAAAACAGAACATTCTGCAGAGGGATCCAAAGGTCTCATCAACTTACTGAAACGGTCATATTGCTGTTCAAAGGATATAACACGGGGCGGAAGCAAGCCTCGTAGCCCCAATCTATCTCTCTCAGTCAAAGGAAAACCTGTGTCCTGCAAGTAGAAACCCCACAGAGACAGCAAAATGAGAAGAATAAACTTGAAGTCTAATAAAAAAAGCATCAAGGAGAGCATAATCGACTAAGTCTCGTCGCTAACATGACTCACTTCCCTTAAGTTTCAACAATCAGCATTATGACAAAGTCAAACGAATCGTTTAGAACCCTAAAATCAGAGAATAGATCAGAAGAAAACAGAAAACAGAAAACAGAAACCTTATTAAACCATGGATCGTGAAGAATATCGGCACCACGCTTGTGGACGATGCAAGGACCAGGGATCGCCGTCGACAAGCAGCGCCGAGATCCGCGGGTTCTTGCCGCAGCCTTCGAGAACCCAGCAATGTTCCTCCACATCATCGGTCCCCAAAAAAAACACTCTCAAGATCCGACTAACAAGAAACCACACACTACAGAATTGCAAACCGCAATTGAATGATATGACAAGTTCAACACAAAATTGAAAGGATAAAGGACTGAAAAATCGGAGAAAGGTAACACAATAATAATTAATGATGGCAAAATCTCTGGGTTTTATGGAGTAAATTAGTCAAAAATTATACACAAGCTTTGTCTTTGATCTCTTCTTCTTCCTCTTCCACTGTGAATTGAATGCTTCTCCAGCTGAGAGAGAGTAAGAGGAAGCTGTCTGAGGAAGAGGGAAGATGTCTGAGCCTGCCCGAGGATTATTAGTAAGAGAGAGAGAAAGGGGTCGGACAATAAATAAGGCATCTCTGTGTTTACATTTTTCTTCCATTTATTTCCAATTTTTGTTTTCCTAATTTTCCATATTCAAAGGAAAATAAACAAATTGGTAAAGTCAAAAAAGGGAAAAAATATGAATTGAAGTTGCCCGAAGGAAAACGGGCAAGAGGGGTATGAACGGAAATGTGAATATAGAGGGGAATGAGATTGCCACGTGTACGGTTCCAAATCATTTTCCTGGCAAATTGGAGATGAAGATTAGAGCGGAGAGGACATTGACCAACTCACCGTTAGATCATTGACACGTGTTTCCGTGTCATCGTATTTCCGCTTTTACCCATGCGTGTGACTCTGGTAAAAAATATTACGTATTCCTAAAAAAAAAAAAGATAATCGAAGAAGAAAATAAATTAGAGAAAAGGAAAGGAAGAATAAAATTAAGATTCGAGCACTTTAAGAGAAAACCATCCTTTAAAACTATTCGCTGCGGCGACGTGAAACCGTCAGCTTTTAACTCTAACCACTGCTTTTTTTTTCTACCGTTCATGTCTAACTAAAGTGCCTTTGGATCCAATAATGCTTTTTTTCCTATTTCACAGCAAAAACAATAATTAAATATCTACCAAGAAAATTTATGAGTTATTTGGTGTTTCAGTGTTTTGTCGACAACTTCCAAATACATCACAATCAAAGGTACGAGTAATCTTGATCTAAAATTCGTGTATAAATAGCAAACAAAAAATGTGCAGTCTGAGACATTATATTTATGTTTTTTCTTGATGAAATATGTATCGTGTCATTATTTTATGACCTAAAAACACTTGGCCCTGTAAAACGGAATGCTACAAAGAATAAAAGAATAAGATCATTCATTGAATGAACATCAAATGCAAATCCTAGCCATAGTAGTCATGACCTAGCTATATTCGGCATTTTGGTATATCATCAACAGAGTCACTTACCTTTAAATGTAGATTCTTAGAGCACTAATTCGAAAGTAGGTCAAAGTAAAATCGTATAATAATGTTTCAAAACCGGATGGATTCTGCCTTTAGATAAAACCGACCCACATATATATTGATCAATTGGGTTTTGGAATAACATGAAATTCCTTAATTTGGGAAGATTCCATGTGTTCTACATGGCAAGGGCAAAGAAAGATTATTATGGTCACAGTACTATGAAGATGAAATACAGATCTAGAAGGGGTTTTTTTCATGTTCACATTGTCTGTAAATAAGAGACTGATAGACCCTTACGAGCATATGTGAGAAGGAAGAAAAACAGGGGCTGAGCTGGCAACGAGCTCGGAAGTCAATAGATGAGCTGGTAGTGGGCAAAGACTCGGGTGGGAAGAGAGTCTTTGCCGTTGAAGTTTGGGATCGATTAAATAGTTTCATCGTCTTTCTATTTTTTTTTTATGCTTGTTTTTGCTTAATTCACAGACGAGATGAGTCTGAGAGCACGATCGATATGAGATCGGAGCTTGAATAGTTGTAATCGGTGTTTGAATAGTTGTAATCGGTGTTCGCCATTGTTGAATCTCTCTTTTACAGTGTTAATAAAAGCAAATTCGAGTTTCAAACATAACAAATTGGTGCGCTCGTGACAGGATCGATCAATGCGATGGGAAGCTTTGACGATGATAGTGACGGAGGATATTCGGCAATGAAAACACAGCTCGATTTTCTGCAAGGAGGCTACACACGACTATGCGAAGCAGGAACTCAAGCAGAGAATCAGATGACTTCTATGGATCAGAAGCTTTCATCGATTTTGGCTGCGCTTCAGAATCGCGATTCGCAACCGCCATCGACGATTAGACCGTCAGATCTTCAAGAATCTTCTACTGCACCGTATCAGGTACCACGTTCTAATTTGGAATCAAACCGGAATGACTATCCGCTAGGTTATCGAGCTCCGAATATGGATCTAGCAAATAAAGATAGTATGTTGAAGAAGATTGAGATGCCGATCTTCGATGGATCACATCCGTATGCTTGGATTGCGAATGTGGAAAGGTTTTTTCAGATCGGCCGGTACAGGGATGACACGAAGTTGGATTTGGTATCTCTCAGTTTATCCGGCAAGGTTCTGAAATGGTTCAGCTCAGAAATGCAACGGAATGGTTTTCGGGATTGGAATGACTTCAAGAACAGGTTGTTGATGCGATTTGCTGAGTCTATCGCCATCAAACAGACAGGATCAGTAGACGAGTATGTTACAGAGTTTGAAGAGTTGTCAATTCAGGTTCCAGGATTGGAGGACATGCATTTGGAGAACATTTTTTTCAATGGCTTAAACCAGGAAATGCGAGAGGTGATTAAGATGAAGGAACCTCGGGGTATAGCTAATCAGATTGCAGCGGTCCTTAAGATGGAATCAAGTACTTTTTGCCAAGTAATGGGAGATGCTAAAGTGCCATCGCGACAGATCAGACCATACAGTTCAACACCTTTCAAGTCTTCTAGTGGTTACAACGCACAAAGGTTTCCCACAATCCAGAAGAATCCTACTGCGTATGGGAATAATAAGACTCAGACCACTGTGCATGATACAGGACAGGGTAAGGAGAACCAGTTGGGGGTCAAACAATTGCAACGACCGCGACAGAAGTTTACAGATGCAGAATTGGACGTTAAGCGGAGTAAAGGGTTATGTTTCAGATGCGATGGAAGATGGTTTAAGGGTCATGAGTGCCCTAATAAAGAATTACCGGTTCTGACAGTGATGAACGGATATGAGTTGGAAGTGTTAGATGAGAATTTGATTGAGCTGAATGAAGAAGAGGAGTTACCGGCGGAAAGAGTTTTGATGGAATTGTCATTGAACGCTTTTCTGGGTTTACATTCTCTACATACCACCAAAATGCGAGGGGTGATTGGCAAAACGAAAGTGGTGGTGATGTTGGATAGTGGTGCCTCTCACAATTTTATCACTCCACGAGTTATTCAGAAGATAAAACTGCAAGTCTCGGTGGACAACAATTTATAAATTTTACTCGGAACCGGGCTAACAGTACACGGCTTGGGAGTGTGTAAAGATGTGGCATTCAAGCTGGATGGGGTAGAATTTCAAACTGATTTCATATCATTGGAATTGGGAAGTGTAGACGTTATTCTGGGAATTCAGTGGCTTGAAACGTTGGGTAAATGTCAGATGGACTGGAAACGTCAGGAATTGTCATTCTTTTATCAAGGACGGCAAGTTACTTTGTTTGGCGATCCTCAGCTACATTCTCAACAGCTTTCTCTCAAGACGTTGTCACCTAATAAGTCTGTGTCGATCAAAGGAGAAGAAGTGTTGGTCCAACAGCTTAAGAGTGATGTTTCGCCTGCTATTTTGGGAGTGTTACAGCGATTTGAGAATGTCTTTGATGTACCGGTTGGGTTACCACCTTCTCGTGGTCGTGCCCATGGTATTACATTGATTCCAGGACAGGGTCCTATATCTGTTCGGCCGTATCGATATCCTCAAGCACACAAAGAAGTCATGGAGAAGATGGTCAAGGATATGTTAGATACGGGCGTAATACAGACGAGTGTAAGTCCCTATTCCAGCCCAGTCCTACTAGTGAAGAAGAAGGATGCTAGTTGGAGATTCTATGTTGATTATAGGGCTCTCAATCGAGCTACCGTCTTAAATAAATTTCCAATTCCCATGATTGATCAACTTCTAGATGAGCTTCATGGTGCAGTGATTTTTTCTAAGCTGGATCTCAGATCGGGTTATCATCGAATTAGGATGAAGGATCAGGATGTGGAGAAGACCGCATTTAGAACACATGATGGGCATTATGAATTTTTAGTGATGCCTTTTGGTGTTACAAATGCGCCTGCCACTTTTCAGTCATTGATGAATGATCTATTCAGACCGTTCTTGAGACGATTTGTGTTGGTCTTCTTTGATGATATACTCATCTACAGTCACACCGTGAAAGAACACAAAGAACATTTAGAGGCTGTTTTGAAAAATTTTGCAGAACAACAGCTTTTTGCTAATCGAAAAAAATGTTCTTTTGGTAAAACAGAGGTGGAGTATTTAGGCCATATCATTTCAGCGTAAGGTGTTGCTACAGATACAGCTAAGACCGAAGCAATGAGATCATAGCCTACTCCGAGATCTGTGAAACAGTTACGAGGATTTTTGGGATTAACGGGCTATTACCGAAGGTTTGTAAAGGGTTATGGCCTGTTAGCAAAACCACTTACTGAACTTCTCAAGAAAGATCAGTTTCTGTGGAATTCATCAACCCAAAAAGCCTTCGAAGACTTGAAACATGCGATGGTTTCTGCACCGGTGTTAGCTCTTCCAGATTTTCAGAAACAATTCATCATTGAATCGGATGCTTCAGGGTTTGGTCTCGGTGCTGTGCTGATGCAAGATCGTAGACCTATAGCCTACTTCAGTCATGGTTTATCATCCAGGGAGCAACTTAAACCGGTGTATGAGAGAGAATTAATGGCGATTGTATTGGCAGTTCAAAAATGGAAGCACTACTTGCTGGGCCGGAAGTTTGTGGTTCACACGGATCAAAAAAGCTTGAAGTTTTTGTTGGAACAGCGTGAGGTTAATATGGAGTATCAAAAATGGCTGATTCGATTGTTGGGGTATGATTTTGAAATCACTTACAAACCAGGAATTGATAACAAGGCAGCAGATGGGTTATCACGTATTAAGTCTCAATCACAGGGGTAGCTCAACATTGCTCTCGCTAACGGTGCTGTCGGTTATTCAAATGCAAGATTTATACGCCGAGATTGCATCTGACACTTACATTCAAACAGTGTTACTTCAGTTACAGCACGGGGAAAGAGTGAAAAAGGGTTATAAGGTCATTGACTCCAGATTGTGGTACAAGGGCAGACTGATGATTCCTCAAAACTCAGTTTTTATTCCTCTGATTTTGAATGAGTATCATGATGGTCAGATGGGTGGATATTCGGGTGTGTTAAGGACATTAAAGAGGGTACAACAACTGTTTCAATGGAAGGGTATGAAGAAAGATATTCAAAGGTATGTTGCAGAATGTGTGGTGTGTCAGACACACAAGTATTCGACATTATCTCCTGCTGGATTATTACAACCTTTGCCAATACCATCTCAGATTTGGCAAGATATCAGTATGGATTTTGTTGAAGGGCTACCGGTTTCAAGTGGCTTCAATGTTATATTTGTGGTGGTGGATAGATTGAGTAAATATAGCCATTTCATGGGCCTGAAACACCCTTTCAACGCAGCTGATGTGGCTGCCAAATTCACCAAAGAAGTAGTAAGACTCCATGGCTTTCCTGCCTCTATTGTATCTGACAGAGACAGAATCTTTCTTAGCAAATTTTGGAAGGAGTTATTTCGATTATCAGGGACGCACTTGAAGTTCAGCTCCACGTTTCACCCGCAAACGGATGGTCAAACGGAGGTCCTCAATAGATGTCTTGAGATTTATCTGCGTTGTTTTGCTTCGTCTCATCCGCGTTCTTGGTATAAGTATTTGAGTTGGGCAGAGCTGTGGTTCAATACATCTTATCATACGGCATTAAAAACCACTCCTTTTAAGGTCGTATATGGCAGAGATCCGCCTACACTTCTGCGTTTTGAACATGGTTCTACAAATAATTTTGAACTGGAGTTGATGTTGAAGGAGAGGGATATCATGCTTCACGAGATTAAAGAACATCTGCTTCGAGCTCAACAGGTAATGAAGGTTAATGCGGATAAACAGAGAAGAGATTTAACGTTTGATGTGGGCTCGTTTGTGTATCTCAAACTCAGGCCGTATCGTCAGAAGTCTGTATCTAACCGATTGTCTCAGAAACTGTCAGCCCGATTCTTTGGTCCGTTTGAGATTTTGGAGAAAGTGGGACAAGTGGCATATCGTTTGAAATTACCCCCAACCTCCAAGGTGCATCCGGTGTTTCACGTTTCTCAGCTCCAAGCCGTGGTGGGGCAGAGTGTTCCGGTGCACCCACTCCCTCGTGATTTTTCTGATGTTGGGGAGTGTTTTTTAGAGCCTGAGGCTGTTTTGGAGGATCGGTATACTTCTGAAGGGAAGTTAGAGGTGCTGATTCAATGGAAAGGGCTGCCCAAGCACGAGTGCACATGGATATTAGTTGCTGATGTGATAGAGCAGTATCCAGCATTTGCGCTTGAGGACAAGCTTAATTTCGATGGGGGGGGTATTGATAGACCCTTACGAGCATATGTGAGAAGGAAGAAAACAGGGGCTGAGCTGACAACGAGCTCGGAAGTCAATAGATGAGCTGGCAGTGGGCAAAGACTCGGGTGGGAAGAGAGTCTTTGCCGTTGAAGTTTGGGATCGATTAAATAGATTCATCGTCTTTCTATTTTCTTTTTATGCTTGTTTTTGCTTAATTCACAGACGAGATGAGTCTGAGAGCACGATCGATATGAGATCGGAGCTTGAATAGTTGTAATCGGTGTTCGCCATTGTTGGATCTCTCTTTTACAGTGTTAATAAAAGCAAATTCGAGTTTCAAACATGACCAAGCAAAAGAGTTTTCTCCAAAGCAAGCAAAACGCTTTAATGCTCCTTTTCGTAATCGTCCTTGGTTCCAAAGTTCTTGCACCAGATCTGTGAAGGAATTGGGCGTACCGGCATGTGCGGCCTTTGCTGAATTAAAAAAAAAACAAAGCTTTCCTCAAATCGTGATCATCAAACAAGAAAGTGGCAACTCTAGAGTAGCATGTAGACACGCACAATATAACAACTTTTTAAGTGCTGAATTTTTGTCACAAAGGACTCAAGCATTAGGCTTAGAAGAATAAAGGCAATGTAAGTTTTCTCAATCATTTGCATCCAAACTACTCTTCAAACCATATTTGATGCAATTAAGTTGCAGGAGCTTCAGAAGTTTAGAGTTCAGTCTCGAATTACAGTTTCACTGAATTATATTCTCAACGATGTTGCAAAAAAGAACAAAGAACCAGGCAAACTAGAAAAATATTCAATGAAATCTCCCAGAACTGTTACACAAACATACGGCATAAAGCACCATGGTCATGGGAAACGGGGTTTGGACTTTGGAGAGCTCAAGAGATAGGGTGCAAATCAAAATCAGATCACAAACAAACATCACGAATACTTTCCCATTTTGTGAACATTCTAAACTGAAAATTCATGAATTAACTAATGGAACTGGGCAAGAGAAGGTTGTTAATTTCACAGAACCACATTAAAATGCTCTTCAGGACATATTAACCAATGCTATTTGTTACAACAGATTTACACAAACTGTATGATCAGAAACATCCAATTTGAAGCAGGTAGACAGCAATTAATCTGGACTGATAAGGATTTGATAGGCTACAGAAGTTTATCAAAGATAATACAAAGGTTCCATCAATCATGCTAGACACCGAATCGCAATAGGCAAAAACAAAGTCATTTCCAAAAAGCCGAAACTAATGGAACAACACAGACCAAGAACAAAGGAAGATGTGAGGGAAGAAAAAAATATAATTTCCGGTATCAAATTCCAAGCCATTCCCTTTTACTCGTTGAACAAATATGTTATTCATACTAAGTGATTCTCTGATTCTTCTTTCCCAATCCAAATTCCTCGCAAACAACACACATTTTTTTTGCAAGGACCAAAGAAATGAAGTATACCTCGAGCTCCGCAGACTTCATGGCGATGGGGATGCAGACAAGGAAGACGCCGAACATAGCAATGGCGGTGTTCCGACGCCAATGCTTGGGCCTACAGTAAGGCCCACCAGACATGCTCCAAACTTTGGCTCTGAAATCGCCACCTTCTCCTCCAAGTCCATGTTCCGCCCCTCCCATTTTTCTTAGATTGGATCCGGTCAGTCCACTAAATACAGATTCCTTTTCCTAATTCGATGAAAAGATCGATCAGTAACATAAAATCAAAATGCTGTAAACCCAAGGAAACCCTAGCCCGCTAACAGCCAATCACCATCGACATTGATGACAGATTCTCCGAATTGAGAATTCAAATAGCATGATTCCGTCGCACTGGTGACCAGTGGTCGGCTTACCTTGGCAAAATCAGAAGGATCGCAAAGAAAGGAGAAGACGAAGAAGATGGACTTCTTCTACTTGTTGTTCTAAAGAGTAAGTAAGAAGCGGGTGAATGAAACGAGTTTTGGCATCTGTCTGTAATTTATCTGAATATTCAGGGTGTTTTACGTCATTAGCCAAAGCTTGAAGAATGGACCTCTATTGGCCCTCACGTCGAATCCTAATGTGTTGTTCTCCAGCAAATTTTCTCGTAGTTTTCTAGAGTATCCAATGGCAATAAGGTCCTTTCAGCGCCAAGGAAAAAAAAGAATTAAAACAGCAGGATGTTCACATATTTATTGCTGGAATGGAACGGCTAGCATATTCCCTCTAGTCAACGCATTGGAACTCTAAAACGACACAATGTTTGCCTCTCTAATTCCGGAACGGTGTGTAGGTTTTTCATGGGTCCTGTGTTAAGTTGGTTACTCCCGATTCCTTAGATTTTTCCAAGGGATTCGCCTGAAAACGATGGCTTGCGACGGAGCAGATAAAAGTCGGCGCTTTTTCGTGGCGGTTCACGTCGGTGCCGGATATCACGCGGCGTCCAACGAGAAAGCTCTTAGATCCGTCATGAGACGCGCTTGCCTAGCCGCTTCGACTATTCTTCGCCAGGTCCTATTTCAGTTGTCTTTACACAGTCAATTTCTTTTCGAATCAAGAACATTCATGAATCCCAAATACACCTCATGACATATACGTGCGAATATCCAAACCACATACGTACGATGGACTTGATGTGTGATCTTTGCTTTATCTGTTGAATTTTAGGATTCTGGTGGGTGCATCATAGATGCTGTTTCAGCCGCCATTGAAGTTTTGGAGGTACTTGTTGGGCCTAAATAATTCTCTAGTGTCTGCAATGGCTGCTTCTCAACATTTCTAGTCATTTATGTGAATCTTTGTTTAAATAGGACGACCCGAGCACAAATGCTGGTAGAGGCTCTAATCTGACAGAAGATGGTCATGTGGAATGTGATGCTAGTCTTATGGATGGCGATTCAGGAATTTTTGGAGGTGTTGGAGCAGCTCCAGGTACTTAGAAAGCTCTCATCTCAACCTTCTTCTTCGTAACCTGTGTATCAAATTACAGTATATATGGAATTGCTGAAGATTTTCGACGATGAACTGTAGATCAGGTGTCAGAAATGCCATCAAGATAGCGGCTTTTCTGGTGAAGGAGCAAATGAGTGGCTCAAGCCTATTAGGCCGTATACCTCCTATGTAACGAGTCACCTCGCTTCTCTGTTCTGATATCACAACCCTGGCTTTGAATCTGTTTTCATTAAGCATTGAACTTTGTGATCTGCCTCCCCAGGATGTTGGTTGGTGAAGGAGCTCGGCGTTGGGCCATATCCAAAGATGTTCTTTTGCCTGAAACTGTCACAGAAGCTGATCAGGTTGAGATTTCCACATTCTCTTGCTTTAATGTGAATCACCTCGTTGTTTTATTCCTTGAGAATTATGTTTTAAGTATTGTATGTTGAAACAGTGGTTGGTTACAAAGAGAGCAAGAAATCAATGGAGAAAGTTCAAGACTATGCTTTCTGGGGTAGAGTCAAAGAGTAACCTTTCTTCTGAAGAACATCCCAGGGAAATCGAGAAGAATGAAACTTGTGAGGAAGAACCATTCCCGTGCGCAGCAGTAGATGAGAATGCGATCATGGATACTGTTGGCGTTATTTGTGTTGACAGTGAAGGACACATTGCTTGTGGATCCTCAAGTGGTGGTATTGCAATGAAGGTAATAACAATCAATTCCTAGTTTTTCTTGTCTTCTGAAAGAAAAACTGATTATCATGTTTTCTGATATTCCATTTCAGATTAGCGGCCGTGTAGGTTTAGCAGCAGCATACGGTTCTGGTTGCTGGGCATCCTCTAAAGGACCATTTGGAGCTCCATTTCTAGTTGGTTGTTGTGTGTCTGGAGCTGGAGAGTATCTTATGAGAGGATTTGCAGCTAGGGAGTGTTGTACTTCATTATCACTGTATATTTCCATAACCCCTTCTTTAATGCGTATGCTTTTCTCGGTGCGGGTTTTTCTTCTGTAACAAAGCTAAGAAGGGATTCCTTATGCTGTTAGTTCACATGCTGGTCCAGCATCTGCCGCTAAGAAGGTTTTACGTTCTGTAATGCAACAAGAGGGCTCAGAGAGTGGAATTGCTGGCAAAACTGCTGGAATTCTAGTAGTTCAGGCTGATGCTTCTGTGGCTGTAAGTCGAAATTTTAGAAGAACCTTCTCAGGTATTTCCTTTCTTCTGGTTTGGAATCTTACTTACTCTTGATTGTTCTGATTTTACTCTAAAGGTCCCTGGAAATAGACCAGAGGTGAATGCTGTTGAGATTGCTGCTGCTTACTCGTCATTGTCTTTTGGCGTGGGATACTATGGGAACTCTATAGAGAAGCCAAAGGTATGGCCTTCCTCGTAGATACACAAAGAAAAACATGTCATCAGTAATGGTGGAGCTTGAGAATTACGTTTAAGATCATTGGGTCTCTTGTTTTATCCTTGAACAGATTTCGATTCTCAGGACGAAAAGACAGATGAGTGAGGCTGGGATAGATCATTTTGAAGCTCGGGTTGATCTCCGCCCAACCTGTTGCTGATTGATTTTGTAGGACATTTAAAGCAGCGTGGAGAAAAGTTTCAGAATCTGTAACATGGGACCCACCTTTCATTCAATATGTATTCTACATCTTGATAATTTTGAAACTTATTATGGACCAAACAACGAGAACAGACAAGAAAGAAGTGTTAAAAGACAATTTTATATCTGACCTAAAACATGATTCGATACATTGTTGAAATTGTCGAGCACTTGTCCATCTTCTTCAATTCATTTGTGTGCATCGATAAAAATTAACATGAAGAAAAGGGTAATTCTGCTAGAAACATATCACGAGAAGAAGTGGATATTGTGTAACTTGAAGAGTCCATATAGTAGATTCCATATCTGGATAAGTTAAATCTAGTTCTGAATAAAAAAAAAACAAGAACACACGTACAGAAATTAAATATAATGTTAAAAGACAATATCATATCTGACTCTTTTTTTTTGTGTGCGCACCAATATCATATCTGACTTAAAACTACATATTGGTTTCATAGAACCAGAGCAAAAACCAAAGTAAGATTTGTTTATTCAAAAACGCGCGGTCACTCGAAGTTGTGGATTCTCTTAGCTGATGTTAAAGTGTTGGATAGAAGCATGGCTATGGTCATTGGTCCTACACCACCAGGAACAGGTGTGATGGCTGATGCAACTTTGCAAGCCTCTTCATAGCAAATGTCTCCAACCAATCGATAGCCACGGGGAGCACTTGAATCCTGCAGTTCATTTTATTTACAATATGAACATCACATACTGGATTGATTTGAATTCGTTATATAATGGAATTACGCCATTACTATGTGTCAAAATCGTTCACTCACCTCAACAGGATTAATCCCAACATCGATGAGGACTGCGCCAGGTTTAATCCAGCTTCCTTTGACCATGTTTGGTTGCCCAACAGCTGAAATTATGATATCAGCTTCTTTTGTGATTTCTTCAGGGTTCTTGGTTCTTGAATGGATAATGGTAACGGTTGCATCTTCCCTCTACATTTACAAAATACCTCGATAAAGACCAAAGATCTAGCTAGAAAAAAATGGCATCTTTCAGAAGGTATCATTACCTGCAGTAGCAGAGCAGCTGGCATACCAACAATGTTACTCCTTCCAATAACAACAGCTCTTTTCCCTTTGATTTCAACGTTGTATCTATGCAACAACTCGATGCATCCTTTTGGAGTACACGGAACGAATAAGGGTTCTCTTCCCCGCATGGCAAGCCGTCCAATATTTAGTGGGTGAAATCCGTCAACGTCTTTCTCTATACAAACGGCATTCAATATGTTCTGTTCATCCATATGCTGCAAATACATCCGGAAGACTATGCTGTCATTTTTTAGTTACGAATATGATCAAGGTAGAGACTTTGTTTAGGGGAAAATCATACCGATGGTAGAGGCAACTGAACAAGGATTCCATGGACGGAAGGATCATCGTTGAAGCCTGAGACAGATTTCAACACCTCTTCTTCTGAGGAATCTTCAGCTAGACGAACTTCGAATGATTGAATTCCAACAGATTCACAAGCTTTCTTCTTGTTCCTCACATAAGTTGCGGAATCTTTTCTGTCCCCAACAAGGATTACTGCTAAACCAGGAACCACACCGATTGATTCCTTCATTCTTGAAACTTGCGTTGTGATCTCATCTCTAATCGTTTTTGCCACAGCCTTTCCATCAATTACCTTGGCGGATTTTGTATCAGCTGTCGAGAAAAGCAATTTGATGATTCCGATTACACAGGATAATAACTGAAAATAAAATCGAGAGGGAAAGAGAACATTCAAGAGGAGTAATTTTGCAAATTTCTATCCATGTCAAGTAGGTGAAAAGGTTTAGTATAAACCGGAAAAAACAGGAGTAGGAGAAGAAGAAGAGCGAACGGAGAGAGAGCAGCCACGGCCAGACACGGTGGACCGCAGGCGGAGTTGGCCGGCGCACTGACGGAGGAGGATAGTGCCGGTGCGACGGTTTAAATGGAAGAGACGAGACGTCGTGGAGGAGGAGCAATCAGTAAACGTCATTGAGGCCATTTTATTACCGGCCAACCAAAACAGTTGTCTGCTCGTCGTGGTGGCTCAGAACTTAGGCTTTAGGACTGAGTGGAAGCAGGTTGCGATTTTGGTCTTGTGACCATTGAACAAGCTCTATAAATTTGTCACCGTGGAGGTAGCTAGGGTTGCTAAGCCACGTCGCAATTGGTTCTCCCTCTTTTTTTTTTTTTTCCGATAAATTAATTACAATATATTTTATTTATAATTAATTAAACATAATTATTTTCTACAATACATTCTTATTCAGCAGGATGGTATCCTTCCATTGTCATCTGTTTAAGTACTTACTCCGTCCATTGAAGAATCATTGTTCATCTGCAATATACGATGTATATTTTGTATCAAAATACACAAGAATTCAAAAGAAAAGTAAGGATTTTCCTCAAGCCATTAATTAAAGATAAATTTATTGACGTTCTTAAAATTTGTAACAAGACAAAGATGCATGTGTAGTGTGTACGGACGCAAGGGATGACAAAAGGTTATGGGTGAATCTGTAAAAAAAAAGGAAGTAATGGGTAATTTTATAAATTTGAAAAAAACTGAAAAATCCGTTGAACACCAGCAAAGCCCAAGGCCGCCTTGTGCCAAAAAGAAGTCCGACCAAATCACAAACATTATAATATTTAAATTCAGATTTCTCTCGCTGCCACTCGATCTCTGCTCTCTTGTCACGCGAGAACCTTCGTCTCCTTTGATTGCTCTCTCTCTCTCTTCTCTTCTCGCGTGGACCTCTTTCGAAAATTGTTCACTATTTTTCAATCCTCTAATTTCGTTTCATTTTGGAGTTTTAATTTCAGATCTGAGTGCTACTATTTATCATCTCCGATTTTCTGATTCTACTACAAACCCTAGATTCCTCCGGAAGAGTTTTTTTCTTTGTAATTGAATCGCGATTTTTGTCAATATCTCGACATTACCCTAGGTTTTGTATTACCGTAGGAAACCCTACACGTTGTTGTTTCTTGCTGTACAGATCCCTCCCTAGCCAGAGTTTCGTTTGGTTTGGTTAGGTTAATTAGCGTTTTAGAGAGATCGAGAAGAAAAACGTTGTGATGAACAACAATCAAGGAAGGTATCCTCCAGGGATTGGCGCTGGCCGTGGAGCCTTTAACCCTAACCCTAATTTCCAATCGCGCCCGGCTTATCAACAGCAGCCGCCGCCACAGTACGTTCAGCGCGGCGGTTACGCCCAGCAGAATCATCAGCAACAGTTTCAGCAAGCTACGTCGCAGCCGCATCAACAACATCAATACCAACAGCAACAACAACAACAATGGCTTCGAAGACCCCAGATCTCTGCCGGTAACAGTAATGGCGGCGACGCTGGTGTTGAAGTTGAGAAAACTGTTCAGTCCGAAGCTATCGACACAAAGTGAGTTCTGTTTTCTTTTTATGTTTCTTGTTCAGGTTTGGACATCCTGGATGTGATTGTTTTCAATTTATCTCTTTGACCACTTCCCATCTTACACTACAATGGCAACAAACTGTTAAGTGTTGGTTTCATATTTCTTTGCGTGTGCTAACGTTTATCAAGCTCTTAGTCTTTAAGTTAGAGACGTGTTTATACTCATTATGATTTTTCTTTTCTCTTCAGCTCCGAAGATTGGAAAGCGAGGCTTAAACTACCTGCTCCTGATACTCGCTACAGAACAGAGGTGAGGTTCAATATTTGGACGAAAGAGAGTCATTTAGGATTTAGCCTCTTTTCTTTTTTCTTACACTTAAAGGAAGCGTACATAGACTGATTATTTCAGCTGTCTCAAGTGCTGTTGTGTTCTGCAGAAGGGTGTTTTTGCTTATTTGATATCTTAATACATAAACCCAACTTTTCTACCTTTTAACTATGGCAGAGAAGTTTTTGTTTTATTCTAATACAAATCTGCGTGAGAATCTATTTGGAAGACCTATTTAATTTTTGGTTTGCATGGGATGACATTTGCATAATCCTTCACTTGTTATCATGTTCAGGATGTGACAGCCACCAAGGGAAACGAGTTTGAAGATTATTTTTTGAAACGAGAGCTTCTAATGGGAATATATGAGAAGGGTTTTGAAAGACCTTCTCCTATTCAGGAAGAGAGTATTCCAATTGCCTTAACTGGTAGAGATATCCTTGCCCGAGCAAAGAACGGGACTGGGAAGACAGCCGCCTTTTGTATTCCTGTCTTGGAAAAAATTGACCAAGATAACAACGTTATTCAAGGTAACTGTGTTCTGGACCATGCTGTCACTTGATTCTTTGATGTGATAGGATGCGACAAATCAATATGAATTTCTGGCATCTACTAGCTATTGATTTTTCATGTGGCCTGAAATGTTTTCCTTAAAGATTTACTGTTTCCTTTCTAATATTGTTTTATCGCTGATGCCTGTTTTGTTTGCAGCTGTGATAATTGTTCCAACTCGAGAGTTAGCCCTTCAGACGTCACAGGTGTGTAAGGAGCTGGGGAAGCATTTGAAGATTCAAGTCATGGTGACCACTGGAGGCACCAGTCTGAAAGATGACATCATGCGTTTGTATCAGCCTGTCCATTTACTGGTAGGAACTCCTGGGAGAATTCTGGATCTTGCCAAGAAAGGTGTTTGTGTTTTGAAAGATTGTTCGGTGCTCGTTATGGATGAGGTAAATGCTGGATGCTTACTTTGTATTTTTGTTCTGAAGTTTCATTTGTATCTATCTTTTTTTTCACTGTTTGCTAACTGCAGCAGTACTGTCATTGTTTCCGCAAATCTAATAATATAAATATGTATCTTCATCAGGCTGATAAGCTTTTATCTCAAGAGTTTCAACCTTCAGTGGAACATTTGATTAGCTTTCTTCCGGAAAATCGTCAGATTTTGATGTTCTCAGCCACGTTTCCTGTCACTGTCAAGGATTTCAAGGATAGATTTCTGACGAATCCTTACATCATCAATCTCATGGATGAACTTACGCTCAAGGGTATTACCCAATTCTATGCTTTCGTTGAAGAACGACAGAAAATTCATTGCTTGAATACACTTTTCTCCAAGGTTAGATCTGAACTAAGTATTGATTGTTTTGTTTTCTTTCCTTATCTGGCATTTAGTCTCTTCTTCTTTTGCAGCTGCAAATTAACCAGTCGATCATATTCTGCAATTCTGTGAACCGTGTGGAGCTCTTAGCTAAGAAAATTACAGAACTTGGGTATTCGTGCTTTTACATTCATGCAAAGATGCTTCAAGACCACCGAAACAGAGTGTTCCATGACTTTCGCAATGGTGCATGCCGGAATCTTGTGTGCACTGGTATGCCCAAGTATTGTTATGTTGTTATAGCAGGAGCACAAGGAATAAAATGCTCAATTATCTACTTCTTAGAACTCAAGAGTGGCTTTAGTCAAAGCCTTAGGGGATCAAGTTACATTGGTTTTACCATTTTGACTTTGTTAAATGAGCTAAGTCCTTCACCTGAATAGTTTATGTTTTGATGATGGTTGCTGCAGACCTGTTCACACGTGGGATTGACATTCAAGCAGTCAATGTGGTGATAAACTTTGATTTTCCAAAGAATGCAGAAACTTATCTCCACAGGGTAAGCTGGAAATCAAATGTCTACAACGTACTAGATTCCTACATATTGATTGATGGTCATCTGATTATGCTTCCTGGCTGCTGTTCAGGTTGGTCGATCAGGAAGGTTTGGCCATCTTGGTTTAGCTGTGAATCTTATCACCTTTGAGGACCGCTTTAACCTGTAAGTGTTTCTCTCTTGACTGGTATTTACTCCTATTTTCTGCGGCATTGTTTAACGTTAGTCGGACATTTTTGTAGTTACCGGATTGAGCAAGAGCTTGGAACGGAGATAAAGCAAATTCCTCCACATATCGATCAGGCAATTTATTGCCAATAACTAAGGGTTGACCGCCTTGGTCTGGTGTTAGGTATATCGGTAATAAGTGGTAAGTAATATCAACTCACAGAGAGACTTGAATTGTTCCTACTTTTGGAGTCGTTTACTCCATGTAAATTCAAGATTCTCTAGGATCATTTTTTACGATATACAATACATAGTCTTGTTGGAAAGATCAAAGATGTAGTTCAACTATTGCATCTATCACCACGTTACATTATTCGTGGCCATATATAAAGTTCACATGGTTAATGCGTATAGGCCAACTCATTGTCGTCGTCCTTCTAAGCTATGAAATATCTTTTGATTTAGGTTTGCTTCCCATTTAAGAGGATCCCTAAAATATTATTTGGATTTGTGTGATGTTTCAGGTTGGTTGAAGCATTGGGTAGACAGTTGTCTTATCTAGCCATGCAGGACAACCCCAACCCAAAAAGTCTTCACATTCTGCCTCTACCTCCAAAATGTTTTGTGCCTCTTTGGGTTTCCTTTATTTCTTAAGATCAGCTACATGTAGACATGACAGAAGGTTTGAAATGCCGGGTAGTAGTGGAAGTGAAGATTTTTTTTTCTAGTTTGATACTATGTTTCTTTCTTTGTCGTAGACTGATCAGTGGTTTCAGTGTCTAAAAGAAGCTGTGGTTTCGTGACTCTTTCATGTCCTGTTTCCAGCTTTCCAACTCCAATAATAAGTCTTTGAGAACTTAAGATGATATTTTCCTTTTTTCATTTACCGAGGTTGCACATTTTCTAGCATGTTTTGTGTTGTCAATAGGTTGTTTAGTTCAGGGTTTTGGTCTTTGGACAATGATTTTAGGTTTTAGCACTCTTGTTCCATGATCAGCACAAGCAAAAACACACATAGAAAAGATACAAGTATGAACATAGGAGAGAGAAGATAGGTGATAATATGTATCACAGGTTACTGCTGATCTCAGAAGCAGCTGAAAGATGACTTCTTGGGAATTTTCCCCATGGCTTGAAACCTAGCAGCTTCTTCTTCCGCATCAAGGATCTCTTGAGCGCGTCTGGTTTGAACCTTTGCCTTCCTTTCTTGTGCTTTTGCATGGACTGCTGCTTTCTTGCTCCTTAGTTTCTCTGCTTTCTCCTTTTTCGTACTGTCCATCTTCCGCTGCATAAAACAACAATCTTTTTGTTTGTTTAGTTGTTCTTTGATGACATTAAATGTCATGTTTTTCAGACGCAGCAGTGTTTTACCATTTGATTTGCTCGTTCTTTTGATAGATTTATGTTTATGATCATTTAGTTTGCTTGTTGTGTGGATAGATTCATGTTTTTGATCATATATTTTAGCGATAGAACAGTCTTAAGCATTAAGTAGGACAAGATTTTAGAGATCTTTTTGTGGAATCACCTGGATCCTAGTAAGTTGAGATTCGATCTTTGTTGTTTTCTTATCCTCCCATCCTGAAATCTCAAGGAGCTTCTTCTGAGTCCTGCAATGAGAAAATCGTCACAGCGGTGTATAGAAACCGCGATTGGAAACGCAGAACGCGGAAAAGGGTTTGTGTAGTTTCTTACTTGTTAATGACCCTTGTTATCTTTTGTTCCTTCCATGCCTTGATGACTGATAACTGCGCTTCTCCTACGTCGTAAGTATTATATACGTATTAGCCAAAAATTAAATTTTCATAAGATATCATGAAACTAAGACAATTCTGAAACTTTGTATTATGATTACCTCTTTGGATCGGAATACCCGACTCCATCTGAAGAGGAATGAGCTTCGAGCTTTAAGTTCTAATTGCTGGTTAAATACGCATTTTGGTCTATTTATAAAGATATATAGTAATGTTCGAATGCAAAAAAAGTGGAAATTGGAATGGTAGGTTTCAGTGATTAATGTATTGGTGTCGTTTTTTTCTTGTGGGAATAATTGAAAGTCATCATTGGTTTTAATGGTTTCCTTCTGTGTTTGTCTTTTCATTTGTTTAGTTTTCATTTATTCGATATAATGTCACTAGGAATGTTTATTACAGCTTGCAAAATAGCCGAATCTTGATAAAATCGGCGAGCATCACGTGTTCGTTCGATTGCTCTTCTTTTGTCATTTTGTGATATTTTTCATGTGTATGTGTATAACATACGTGGACCAATATTACAAACCCGATTTTTGAAGAATAATTTCATATTAAATAGTCATTATTCAAGCAATATGAATTCGTTATCATTCGTTGTAACTCTGTTGTTGACAAGAAAAATATGAACTTATAACTCAATTTTTGTTAAATCGAAAATTGACGATTTAATGAAAACTTTAGAATTCAAAAGGTCTTGCCAATTTCATATCCTTCCTTTGTTTTTTTGTTGCGAGAATGAGAAAATATATCATATCGAAGTGTTAAATTGAAGATTGGAATCCATATTAAGAAAAGAAAGGCATGTTTTGATATATGCTAAAGCATTCCATAATAAGTCCACTATCTATATTTACAAATATATATATATTTGAATTCGAGAGAATTGTTGTTTTTGTGACCTAAACATAATAAATCCGATATTGTTTCCTGTTGGAGGCCTCGTGAGGAGAAACATAGTAAAAACAAAATGACAAGTGGGGCTTAGTTGATAACTGGGCTTTATGGGATTGGTTGGCCCATGTAGCAACGATTATTTTTGGTCCTCTGACATTCAAAGATGGGACACGTGGCTATTAACCCTCTAGCTGCTAAAGAGAGTTTGAAATCCCCAAATTCGATGATTCTCCTGAATTTCGGAACTTTCCTTTACAGGAGAGCCAATGAGTTGAATAAGGTGCGTTATTTAGGAAGTTTCACATCATGTCTTGATCTCGATTCAGTTCTATAAGTAATGGTTCACTTAATTAACTATCTTATTATTTTGTTGGGGAAAAACAAAACAACTTAAAGACATTGAATCCACACAAAATGTAAAGAGCGGGGAAAGCAACAGCAGAAATATCCAGGAAACAAGAGGTATGAATAGGGAGGGATGCAGTAGAATATATTGATGATTTTTTCAGAGAGCTCGTTCTTTGATGATGTCGAGGCTCATCTCGCTAGGATCAGTTGCTTGCAATTCAACTTGAATTCCATCCAGTTCTCTCTTGAACCTGTCTTTTGAGCTTGCATACAACATCTTACTCCTCACTCTTGATGTATCAGGTGACCTGATGAATTGAATACAAGCTCATCAACTTAGAGATACATCACAATTTCAGATCATGGAAAAACAGAGGAGAGCAATGTGTTACCACGCGATGAAAAAGATCTTGCTCTTCTGGCAATTATCCTCCGTCGTGAAATCAAAATCATAGACTGCGTATCGGCATTCATTCTCTGGGATAGAGCTGGTAAATTCGTCGTATGTTTCTTCTGGATTCCCAAGCTTCTCTATTTGAACTTGCTGAGCCTTCTCATCAATCTTGAACACGATGAACCTATAGGTCCTCTTTGCTTTCAACTCCAAGAACTTGAGCTTGCATTCATCACTTACGTGCATCCCAGACGCTGAATTAGCCTGCACATCACATCACACACTCACTCATATATTTATACATGACCCTTCAAATACCATAAAACTTATACTTTGATATGGACTCATAACATATCACTATACACGTTCACAAGGCTATCCACACGAAGCCAATCTATACAATGAACTCAAATACCACAAAACATAAGTTTTTGAAATGGGATCATAACATATCAACAGCACCATCCACATGGGATTTCAGTTGGTGGATGTAGTAAAATCAGAACATAAACATAAGCCATCTATGCATCATCTAAATTATAAGATTAAATGTAGGAACTTACCATGTTTTCTTTGGTGAAATCGAAATCCAAACCCGGGTTTGGTGGTTGGAAAAATGAAGAGGATGGGGAAGAGTGGGGAGGGTTGGGGGGTTTTGAGGTTGAGGAAAAACACAATATTTTTATATTTTCTTTGGTCTTTAGGCTGATCACGTCTTAAAATAGATGACTTTGATGCTCTCACGTTCTGCCCATATGATATGATGTCCAAAAAATAATATGTATAATATGTTTTACTCATTCGTATACATCTATATTTATTTGTCTTTGCATATGAGCTGAAGTTTGGTCGGGAGATCATTGGAGCGTTCATGATGAACATGTTTTATTTCTTTTTCTTTCTATTTTGGCGACCATCTCTCTTCTGTCATGATTGGTCTCAGGCTTTTTCCTAGTTTTGTTTTCTTTTATGTGGATCTTTGACTTTAGCTTCTATGCGGCCCAAACATGCATTGAATTCACTGGATTTTAAAAGAGGGAGGCCCAATACTTTCCAATTATTGCTTTTGGATTTTGAGAGACTAGCTCAGTGTTAACGGTTAAGCATCTTTGTTTGTTAGATCAAGTTCTCCAAAAACTTATAGTTCTCCATATAGACTTGTATTAGCTAACATCTCTTCTTTCTTTTTTTAGAGTTAAAATCTCTTCTTTCTGTCATTTCATGATCATATACATAAGTCATAAACACATAAAAATATCCTAATTTTTATAATTTTATGTATTAGTGAGTGTTTGACGGCATCCATTTAAAAGGCAAAGCACTGTTGACTCAAAAGATAATTGTATGTGCGTTACGCATACTAGAGACGTGATCTGAAAGTGATACGTCTCCTAAACAGAAAACGAGATTTAATTGTTAATACTAAGAAACTTCATAGTCTTTCTTGATTTTTTAGGCAATTACTCTTTTAAATACTGTAGACACTGTCTTTTCTGTATGCGTACTTATTTTGACTTTTATTGGCCATTTTCTAACGTTTATTTTACAATTTCGTTTTATAAATAATTCCAAAGGTACCTAACTTTTGGCAGTAGCGCATAGCTAGCTGTTCAAAAATGATACATCTGTTACATATGGTTCTTTAACTTAAAAAAAAAGGTTTATTTGTGAGATAATTATATTGAAGAAAAAAATAAAGAATATAGCTATAGTAAAAAAAAAATTTAACAAGTAATCATGGTGTTACATTTGGGTCCATATTACTCCTCTCATTCTCACGTGTGTGTTAGCAAGAGAAAAAGAAAATGATGATGATGTCAAGCCAATCTAAGAAATTATAAATTTTTTTTTCCACCTCTTACTTTTGTGGTTTTGATTTTGGCAAAACATTTGATTTAAGTTATTGATTCTATACGAAAAAAATTTATATTTTTTTTCTGCATATGTGATCGTTTAAAATTTTAAAAACGAATAAAAACTACTCAAATACGGTTATATTGTTCGACTAAATCCGCGTCATTTTATATAGAACACCCAAAAATAGAATGCTATTTTATTTTATATAATACCATATATCATCGTAGACAAAAATTAGAAGTGCACAATACACATTGTGTTTAAAATGCAAATGCACGGATAACTATACTATATTTCATTTATAGACTATTAATACATATAGAATATAAAATAAAGTCATTGCTTTAAGCTCGTATTACCAACTGATTAAATTTCGCAATCTTACTTAAAACACCGTATATTTTTTGCATTTTACATGATTTAAAATTTAAAATATAGACAACAGTTTCGTAAAATAGTGACTAGTGTTTCTAATAAAGAATAGACCATTCTATATAAAAACATATAGAACAAAATAGCATACTATACTATTTATCATAACTCTTATAAAACTAAGTTTCAAACTCATACATAAACACATAGAATAAAATATCATGCTATACTGTATATCATAATCCCTAACAAAATGGTGAATAGTGATTATTTCTTCTACGTTTTCATGAAATATAGTATATTGGTCCATGGAGTACATGATCTAAAGTATATGTGCTATATATACTTTGTAAATGTTATATTTTCATATGGATTATAGTTTTTGTGTAGAAGCCACGTTAATCTAGATATTCTATTATATATATTTTATACTTAGATTTGTCTATCAATTCGTTTTAAAAAATTTATGTCCGTTTAAAAAAATTTAAATCTAGACACATTCAGAAAAAAATATAGATTTTTTTCTGTAAAATTGCAATGTTAAATAGATTTTTTTTTAAGAGATTGATGACAAATTAGATGAGAGATAAGATGTAGTTAACAATAAAAAGGAAAAAAAAAAAAATAAGGAAGGCAATCAAACGTGAGCAAATAAGGTGTGTGTGTGAGCAAGGGTACAATAGCAATTAATGTAGAAATATAGAAAATACTCTAGCCAATCTTTTAATATGGTTACGTGCTTTATTTGGTGTCCAATTATGGACATTATTGCTAATTTCCCAAAAAAAAACAAATTATAATGTATGTTTTCAGATTTGATAAGAACTTCTAATAAAAACAGGGATGCTTCAATTGTTTAATTGTTTTAAACCCAAGAAATACGTTAGCTGACATTAATAATTGAGTAACAAACGATTAGGCTCAAACTAAAAAAAAAAAAAAAAAACGTCTTAACTTTTGGGTTGGGGTCAACGCTTCATGCGATTGGTCCTGAGATGTTTTGTAGTACCGGCCATATAGTTGTAGGCCCCAAATGGGCCCAAAGAAGATTGATCCTTACTGTAAATGGACACGTGTCAAGATCAGACGGCGGCTCCCGCAATTTCCATGGAAACAGAGGTACGACCAACACAGTCAATACGGAAGAGTAAAACAGAACACGAACTCACAGAGAAACCCATTAACACTTTGGATTTTCTACACTTGTTGTTTTTCTTTGCCGTATTTTCTAAGAAACTAAGATTTTTTTTATATTCATTTACTGGTTTGAATAAGACAGGTGGTTGATCTTTAAAGACCGAGTCATGCCTTTTGGTTCTTGTCCTCTGTTTTGGAAGACGAGGAAACTTGAAAAGGTACCTTCTCTTTCTCTTTTGGTTACTCTTTCTTGTTCTTGTAAAATTGTAACTCGAGAATCTGTTGTCTATGTGTCTTCCTTCACCTCTCCTTATCTCACTTGAAATCCCTTTTTGTGCGTTTGATTGAATCGAGTTGATGCTTCTAGAAATCCATGATTTCAGTTTCATGTTTCTTTTCGATTGTTTGAAAATTCCAAAGTTTTCTTTATTTCTCCTTTCTTCTTGCAGGTTTTAAGGTGTTTAACAAAAAGCCTCAATGAGCAATATAAAGCTCGGCGTTGAAGTCATAAGCGCACATGGTCTGCTTAGAGACAAGCAAAACTCGTGTAGCCCTTTCGTGGAGCTCAAGTTCGATAACCAGATATTCCGCACCACGACCAAACCCAACGACCCAAATCCTGACTGGCACGAGTGTTTCTACTTTGTTGTCTCTGATCCTTCCGTCCTGTCGAACCGTACACTCGAAGCCCACGTCTACAGCTACCAGCACGAATCCGATGCTAAGCCTTTTCTTGGCAAAGTTCGGGTCAATGGAACATCATTTGTTCCTCGCTCTGAAGCAGCTCCTTTCAATTACCCTTTAGAGAAACGCAGTGTTTTCTGTCGAGCCAGTGGAGAGCTTGCCTTGAGAGTCTTCATTACAGAAGACCCTTCTATTACACCTTCTGTCCCAACCCCGGTTCCAGAATCTCCTCGAGTTTATATCCCGAAAGAACCTGTAAAGTCCATAATCACAGCTGATGCTAACATGGCTGCTGATGAGAGAGCAGAGCTTAAGCCTAAAACACGTACGTTTCATAACGTTACCCCTTCAGTGAACCAACAGACCAAGATGAATTATGGCATTCACGAGATGAGAGCTGCGCCAATGCCTCCAAGAGTAGTTCAAGTCAACGGTCCAGGTCCATCCTCGCACCAGCTGCCACCAGATTTCTCTGTCAAAGAGACTAGCCCTTTCCTCGGAGGTGGACAGATCATTGGAGGACGAGTGGTTCGTAGTAATAAGAGGCCAGCAAGCGGCACTTATGATCTCGTTGAAGAGATGAGATTCCTCTTCGTGAGGGTCGTGAAGGCGCATGATCTTCCCAACAGAGACCTTACGGGAAGCCTAGACCCGTATGTTGAAGTAAAAATCGGAAACTTCAGAGGAGTTACCTCACATTTCAACAAGAATTCGGATCCGGAGTGGAACCAAGTCTTTGCCTTTGCCAAAGATAATCTTCAGTCGAACGTTCTTCAGGTTGTGGTGAAGGATAAAGATGTTGTCCTTGATGATTTTGTTGGGATTGTTCGATTCGATCTCCATGAGGTTCAGTCTCGTCTTCCTCCGGATAGTCCTTTAGCTCCCGAGTGGTACAGATTGGAGAACAAGAAAGGGGAGAAGAAGAAATCTGAGATAATGCTTGCTGTGTGGTATGGAACTCAAGCAGATGAAGCTTTCGGGGATGCGGTTTTCTCAGATTCCTTGGCATCTTCAGACAGCTCCAACATTATATCGGCTAACCTGCGCTCGAAAGTGTACCATTCACCTCGACTATGGTACCTAAGGGTGAAAATAATAGAGGCTCAGGACGTGATCATCGTGTCTGACAAGTCCCGTCTTCCTGAGGCCTTTGTGAGAATCCAGATTGGTAATCAGATGTTAAAGACCAGAGTTTCTCAGAGAAGCATTAATCCGAGATGGGAGCAGGAATTCATGTTTGTAGTGGCAGAGCCCTTTGAGGAATACATGATCGTCTCGGTGGAAGATCACTCTGCACCTAACAGAGATGAGCCAGTAGGAAAAGCTGTGATTCCTTTGGCTGCAATTGAGAAGCGCACAGATGATAGAGTTTTCCGTGGCCGCTGGTTTCATCTCCAAGACTCCATCTCAGACGCCATGGATGATGACAAAGCCAAGAAAGTGAAGTTCGCTACTAGGATCCATTTGGCTGCGGTTCTTGAGGGAGGCTACCATGTTTTTGATGAGTCCACTTACTACAGCAGCGATCTCAGGCCAACGGCCAAACCGCTCTGGAAATCAGCAATCGGAGTCTTGGAGCTCGGGATACTTAGCGCAAACGGGCTCCACGCGATGAAAACTCGGGACGGGAAAGCTACATCGGACACGTACGTTGTTGCCAAATACGGTCACAAGTGGGTTCGGTCACGAACCGTAATCAACAGCTTGAGTCCAAAGTACAACGAGCAATACACATGGGAGGTTTTTGACCCCGCAACGGTTTTAACCATCTGCGTCTTTGACAACGGTCATTTCGCAGCTGGAAATGGCGGAAACAACAGAGATCAGACGATTGGGAAAGTCCGTATCAGACTCTCCACTCTTCAGACGGGCCGTGTCTACACGTACGCTTACCCTTTACTTGTTCTACAACCTTCTGGTCTTAAGAAAAGAGGCGAGCTTCATTTAGCCGTGAGATTCACCTGCATATCACTCTCCAATATGCTGATGAAATACACAAAGCCTCTTTTGCCTAAAATGCATTACGTACAACCTTTATCCGTAAGCCTACAGGAAGGCCTTAGGCTGCAGGCTTTGAACATAATCGTGGCTCGTCTAGGCCGGTCCGAGCCACCGCTTAGACGGGAAGTGGTTGAATACATGACAGATGCCAAGACTCATTTGTTCAGCATGAGGCGAAGCAAAGCCAACTTCTTTAGGTTCACGACGGTGTTCTCTGGCGTGATGTCGGTTTGGAAATGGATGGAACAAGTGTGCACGTGGAGGACGCCTGTGACGACGGCTCTGGTGCACGTGTTGTACACGATGCTTGTGATGTTCCCGGAGATGATTTTGCCGACTGTGTTTCTGTATATGGCTGTGATTGGGCTGTGGAATTACAGGTTTAAGCCCAGGTTTCCTCCTCACATGGACACCAAACTATCTTACGCAGAGAGTGTGAATGCTGATGAGCTCGACGAAGAGTTTGATATCTTCCCGACGGTGAAAGCTCCGGACATTGTGAAAATGAGGTAACAAATTAGGATATAAAACCAAAAAGAATAAATTTTTGGTCTTGGGTTGATATTGTGTTCTTGTTTCTCAGGTATGACCGGCTGAGAATTGTGGGCGGGAAGATACAGACGGTGGTTGGAGACATAGCAGCACAGGGAGAGCGAGTGCAGGCGCTGCTGAGCTGGCGTGATCCACGCGCCACCGCGATTTTCGTGACATTCTGTTTCATCATCGCCATGGCTCTTTACATTACCCCTTTTAAACTCTTGGCGCTCCTCTCCGGTTACTACTTCATGCGACACCCTAAGCTCCGACACCGCATTCCCTCCGCTCCCCTCAACTTTTTCCGGCGACTTCCGGCCATGACCGACTCTATGCTCTGAATCTTCTTCCAGAGATAGAAACAGAGGATTCAAAAAAAACAAACATGTCTGTATATAAATCTTCATCTTCTTCTTTGAATGTGTATCTATCTGCATCCATATGTTGAGATTCTTGCATTTCACGAACTCGTTCCTCGAATCATCAATCGCGATCGCAAACAAGATCGTCTCTGTAGTCGATGATCGAATCACTCGTTTTCGCACTCGCAATGTTTTCAGCTCGAAATAAATGGAACACAAGAATCAACGATTTCAGCTCGACAATGTCCAGCATATCCACTATGAATATCCATATGACCGAGCTTTTGAACAGAAGAAGATGAGAAACAGAGTCGGTTAGATCCTTACAAGCTCTTAAACCAGCTTCTAATTCGGCGATAACCAGCCTTAACCCGGTTTGATTTAATGCTTAACAATATACAGATAGATACGTATAAATAAAGAGAAATAGAGCTGAGGGCCATAAAAGCCCATGGGCCTTGACACATCGCTAACTAACCCTGCTTAGTGCTTCCTTAATTAATCTGTTTAATTAGAAGAAAGAGTGGTGATTACGGCATGGATTGGAGCCAACGGGAAAGGAGAAGCATTTCTCTTTTCTCTTTCTTCTCCTTGTATCAACAGCGACCACTTGCCTTTAACAGGCGGTGCTATTTTTGAGTTATTGGTTTTCTTCATAATTTTTTAAAAAAATCCCCAAATCTGTACGACAACAATTTATTAAATTGAATTTTTTTGTTGGGTTTTTGGTATAGTAATGGCCAGATTCTTTGTTGCCTTCTCTCATCAACCTGTCGGTAAATTATTTTTGGCTTATTCTATCTCTCTTTCTCTGTCTTGTTGTTTCAGAAAATATTAAAAAGAAAAATAATTCCTTTCTTTTTTTTTTCTGAATTTACAGATGTGTATATTAGATGCACGTATACAATTCACTGTGTGTATAAATATAAACTTGTGATCGGATCTACTTTTATCTAAATTATTATCCTGGGGGTTTCGACAATTTCGGTTTGTTTATGCTGCTTCACATGAATCACATACGTTCATGTCGATTCGATTGAGATACTGTCTCGATTTCGGTTTTTTTTTTGTTTTAAGTTAAATTTATTGTAACCACGTGGATTTGCTTGTCCTGGTTTTTGTTTTCTTCCTTTTCTCCTCGAGCGTTTTGATGCAATCGAGGAACCTAAATACAAGTTCGTGGATCCAAAAAACATTGTGGGTTTTGAATCGTAGCTAGTGGTGAGGATAGGTTTCTGCTTTTTATTCATTTGATTGGCTCCAGGTTCAGGAACTTGCGCAGAAATTAGGTTTTTTATTTCATCTTTGAATTCATTTTTTTCCCCAAAATCTCAGTTGGATTTTAATTTTTCTTCTACTGGGTGTTGAGTTTTTTTGCTGGGATTAGTGTAACTAGTCGAGTTGACTCACTAGAGTGGCAGCGAGTTGACAAGGTACGACCTTTTTCTTTACCAAATCTGGTCCTTTTCAACTTTTTTTTATATCTTTTCTTGGTGTGTGTTTCACTACTTCACTGGATGAATGAGAAACGGATTTACGAAGATGATTCATTCTTTGCTTGCAGCTCCTGGGTTTACGAAGAGACATCTTCTGAATGAGCAAACCTTTTTTTCATTTGGGCTGAAAAAACTAGAGTCAGTTTATAAGAATTTTGTGAGCGTTGTTTAGATGGGAGGTCAATGCTCTAACCTCGGTCGTTGTTGCCGGAAATCATCACACAAGACAGCTGTTCTTGAAGCTCCTGATGTTGGTTAGTTGAGCTTAAAGACAATTTTTTTTCTTTGTTGCCTGTTTTCTTCCACTCGGATCTATGAAGCTTAGGCCTGTCTGATTGGTAATTATTTTATTTTGAATGTTAATGCAGAAAATGGAGAGAACAGTGAGATCACCGATGTACCTGGTTTCCGGGAGTACACGTTAGAACAGCTTAAGTCGGCTACTTCTGGTTTTGCTGTGGAGTATATTGTATCTGAGCATGGAGAAAAGGCTCCAAATGTCGTCTATAAAGGGAAATTGGAGAATCAAAAGAAGATTGCAGTCAAGCGTTTCACAAGAATGGCGTGGCCTGATGCACGACAATTCCTGGTATCTCTGGGATTTCTGCTTTGTTTTATTCTCTTTTATAATCTTAATAATATTGGGAATATATGTTCTTCCTCTTGCAGGAGGAAGCGAGGTCGGTTGGTCAGCTGCGGAGTGAGAGAATGGCCAATTTACTCGGCTGTTGCTGCGAGGGTGACGAGAGGTTGCTTGTGGCAGAATTTATGCCCAATGAAACACTGGCCAAACACCTTTTTCATTGTAGGACTCATATTTCTATATATAGAGTACTTTATTTAATAATCTTGTTTAGATTTTATGCCCCTAGAAACTAAGTGTACTTTTATGCAACCAGGGGAAACACAACCTATGAAATGGACAATGAGGCTCCGGGTTGTTTTGTATCTAGCACAAGCTCTTGAATACTGCACCAACAAAGGCCGTACTCTTTATCACGACCTCAATGCTTACCGGGTTTTATTTGATGAGGTATTATTGACTATATACTCAACTATAGCTCTTCTGGGAAAGCTGTCCATGTTTCTATCTTGTTCCTTCGTTCTCTGACGCCTTAAGGGCATTTTAAGGAATGCAATCCAAGACTTTCTACTTTTGGCTTGATGAAGAATAGTCGGGATGGAAAAAGTTACAGCACAAATCTTGCTTTCACCCCTCCTGAATATCTACGAACTGGTACATCATCAATATTTTTTTACAAGATCGATATGGTTGAGATTAAGTTGCACCTTCTGCTTTTGCGTGTGTTACAGGGAGAATTACTCCAGAGAGTGTGATTTACAGCTTTGGCACTCTTCTGCTTGATCTTCTCAGTGGAAAACATATACCTCCTAGCCATGTAAGTCTTTTAGCCAAAATAAGTTGCTTGTTTGCCTATGAGATTGCAGCTTTTACATGGAGGTGAAGATTGATTCTTTCAATCTGTTTTATGTAGGCCCTTGATCTGATTAGAGACAGAAATCTCCAGACCCTAACTGATTCTTGCCTAGATGGGCAATTTTCTGACAGCGATGGCACAGAGCTAGTACGCTTGGCGTCCCGTTGTCTGCAGTACGAAGCTCGTGAGAGGCCAAACCCAAAATCTTTGGTCACTGCCCTGACTCCTCTTCAGAAGGACACAGAGGTTCCATTTGATATTTCAAGCCTTTAAAAAAACAGGCATCAAGTTTACGTATCTTGACTCAGATAAATGTTTCCCTGTATTGAAAACTGCAGGTCCCATCCCATGTTCTAATGGGTCTGCCTCACAGTAGTTCGGTGTCTCCTCTGTCCCCTCTTGGTGAGGCTTGTTCAAGAAGGGACCTGACCGCTATGCTTGAGATCTTGGATAAACTTGGATACAAAGACGATGAGGGTGTCACCAATGAGGTATAATTATTTCCAGATTTAAGTGCTCTAGATCTAACGTCTGTGGTTTGGCTTGGTTCTTATGGTGTTGTGTTGCAATGTTTTGGAAATGCAGCTCTCGTTTCATATGTGGACAGACCAGATGCAAGAGTCTTTGAACTCGAAGAAGAAGGGTGATGTGGCTTTCAGGCAGAAAGACTTTAGAGAGGCCATTGAGTGTTACACGCAGGTTGTTTTTTTTGCACCTAAAGACACACACACACTTGTAGGAAGACGGAGCATAATTAACCTGATGATGTGATCGCTTTCTTAAAATTTTGACAGTTTATTGATGGAGGGATGATTTCTCCAACAGTCTGTGCACGCCGTAGTCTGTGTTACCTAATGAGTGACATGCCTAAAGAAGCTTTAGATGATGCAATTCAAGCCCAAGTGATCTCTCCCGTGTGGCACGTGGCGTCTTATCTCCAGTCTGCTTCCCTTGCCTTGCTGGGAATGGAGAATGAATCTCAAATCGCACTTAAAGAGGGCTCAAACCTTGAAGCTAAGAGGAATTCAGCTCCCCAAGTGAAGTAAGATACATATATAAAGATTGGTTTTTTTCGTTTGGTAAAGATGAAAGAACATCTTACCAAGTACTGTATAAGGGGTTTATTAAATCTTTTGAGCACAAGGATGGGAATAGAGTCGAGAGCGATGCAAAACTAGACCCAATGATGGGTGTGTGGTGTTTTGCTCTTCTTTTGCCTCCTTTTTTAGGCATTGCCTGAACTTTATTTTTATTGAGGAGCAATGTACTAAAACCCTTTCTTTTTATTCGAGAAACCAAAAAGAGATTTGTTATTGCGTTCAAAGTACAGTTACAAATTAAAATAAACGATTCTTCTTTTTATTAGTAGAGATAAATATTTTTCTTATATGTATACATGATAACGATGGGTTTCACATAAATTAAATTCTTCTACATTACTTAATAGTATGTTTATAAATAATATTTTAATATCAGAAAAGAGAGTGAAAATAAATAAATATAAAAAGGGGAAAATAGTAATCGATTTCGCTTTCCAGAACAAGCCGTAATTGTGGCTTCCCCTTTTTAAATCGTTATTGTGACGCTTGGGCGTTTGAATTTTGAAAAAATAAGAACCATTGTGAAATGAGTCTCAAAATTCAAATTAACAAAAGCATTTGAGAATCTGAGATTATAGAAGAAAGAAGAGATTGATTGAGAGAATATGGAGAATGAAGCTAAAACTGCTCTGTCCGCCATGGAAGCCTTCGAGAAGCTTGAGATAGTAGGTGAAGGGACTTACAGACAAAGTTAACAGAGCAAGACAGAAAGCTACTTGGATGATCGATCGTGGCTTTGAAGAAGACGCGTCTCCATGAGGACGAAGAAGGCGTGCATTCCTCCCGCCACTCTTCGCGAGATCTCTATCTCGCTCGCGATCTCCAACATCGCTAGGTTTGATTTCTTTAAATTTCTGATTGGGCTCTCTTTTGTTGATTTCTTGATTTCGATTATCGTTATTCTTCCTTCAATTTCCCTATTGATTGATCAATTAAAGGATCCGATTCTTCCTTCAATTCTCGCTTTATGTCACTTTTAGGTTGTAGATCTTAGTTTGATATTCTGTTATCTGATGTGTGTTCCGATCTCGAGATAAGATGGTTTCTAGTCTTATATCTCGTTTTGGTTCTTCAATTGAGTCGAACCTCTGTGTTGTGATCTCAGTTTCAACTAGTTTTGTAGTGGATTGCATTTCTTACTCATAACTTGTTGTCATCTTCTCTTACTTCTCTTGGTTTCCTTGAGAGAAGACCATTTGGGACCTGATCACTTATCTTACTTCTCTTGGTTTCACTAAAGGTACCAGAAGACAATGACGCTCAAAATAGCAGATCTTGGATTAGCCAGAGCCTTCAAACTCCCAATCTAAAAGTATACACATGAGGTTATAAGTCTAAGTTGATGTTTTCTAACTTAATGATGTTTTCGTTTACATTTCCGATATTTTCAGTTTTTGAATATTTTTTTTTAGGTTTTAACTGAACTTTATTTTCTAACTTAAATCATTTTTTTTAACTAAGATTTTCTAACCAATTTACAAATAATTTGAACAACAACAAAAAAATATACGTCAGATGTAATTACTAAAACTAGCTAATGATAGAATTGGACCGTTTCTAAAAAAAAAATCAACTTGAACTCTAAAGTTGTCGTAACCCCGAAATCTAATGACAACAGTAGACTATTAATTCTGTCCAATCCATCCAGCGAGTTAGAGTTATTTGTTCACCCAATAACCAACAGAAAACTGAGTCTTATTTGAAAACAAGCTTGCGATATTAGGGCAAGGGATATAATCTTGATGGATTACAAACATTGAAAAAATGATACAATCAAACATTTAAGGGGTCAGATTTGTGAAAAAAAAACAAAAAATGAAAGTGAAGGTGAAGGTGAAAAAGAAAAGAAGCAAAGACAGAAGAAGAAGCTCCATGAACCCAGTAGTTATTTCACATCTCCTCGGGTCCCGGCGTTCAGATTTCCAGACTCTCCTCCAACGACAAAGCTTGGAAGCAGAAGTTGTTCAAAATTGATGTACACACTGCAGTAAATAGAGAGAGAGAGAGAGAGGAAGCTGAATTTGGAAACACTATGAATGATCCTAAGAGCTACTTCCCGTTCCCTGGCAATGCGCTGGAATTAAACGCTGTCGCAGCTCTGTTGATGCACCCGCAAGTTCTGAACAGTCAAATACGTGGCAACAAAATCAATGAGACAGAACATAATGTAGACCCAAATCCATCAAAGATTCTCAACAAAGTTGGCTAGTGGATTATTTCACAATTTTTGCAAGGACAGAGACGAGGTAAAAATAATTCATGTGCTAACCTTGAGCTGTGAAGTTAAACAATGGAGGCAGTGCTCTTCCATTTGGCAGTGAAACATTTGGGTCCCGTAAGTCATCGAAGAAGGGGTGTGCACAAGCTTCCAACTATACAGATAGAAACACGGTTTGATAGAACCTTTGAGTTAGAAATTTTCCAAATCAGCCAAGGAGTTGAGGTTATATAATTTTGTGGTGTCCAAGTCTTACTGCAGTGCAACGAAGGTTTGGTGAATATTGGAGGAGTCTTGAGACGAGGTCTACTGCTTCAGGTGGCATCCGCTTGTGGAAAATCTGAAGAATTTTGCGCTACATCAGAAATCATTTGAACATGTACATGCACCAGAGAGACACCTACGGATATAGTTCACAAACCTTGTGCCACGGGTGGGCTTTGATTTGAGGAAACTTGAACTCTGTGTAATTGGGATTCATACACCGTATCTCTTCTCTTGTAGGCGTCCCAAGAATCTGGTAGATGTACAGATGAATAAGATAGGAAACATGAAATATATAAAAAAGAGATGAAGACACACGAGGGGTCATAATAAGTACCTTGATAATCTCCACCAGCTGATCAATGCCACTTTCACCCGGAAACAGTGGCTACAGGTAGACACCAACAGTCAAAAATCAGATTGAATGTGATTTGGAAATTTCAAGGTAACTTAATCAACCAAATGATAAATAAAAAATCAGCATAAACCCAAACTTCAGAATATATAATACTCACTTGACCGAGTAAAAGCTCTGCCATAACACAACCACCAGACCACATGTCAATGGCATTGGTATACTCCGTTGCCCCGAATATAAGTTCTGGGGCCCTGTAGTACCGGGAGCATATATAGGATATGTTAGGTTCACCTGGCACCTGAAGACGCACGCGAGTGTTAGCCATCATTATTCAAATGATAACCCAACTCCGATAACACTTCGAAAAGAAAAAAAGAACATACCAACATCTTTGCGCTTCCAAAATCGCATATTTTTAGTTGATGAGTTTGGGGATTGACCTAAAAAGCCACGTCATAAGAGAATCAGGGTATTATGCGTTCATATGGCTAAACATTTGAGTGTGGTTTAAAAAACCAATTCCTAGTCAAAAGAATTCACACTATACCAGTAGATTTTGTGGCTTGATGTCACGATGACACACCCCAACCACACGATGTAAGTAGTTCAGCGCACGGCAGATCTGATATGCCACAAAGCAACAGAAAGAACAACACAGGCGTAAGTAAAAGATTTCCATGTATCTGAAGCTTCAAGCTACACAGGTTACTAAAACCGATTAACTGGAGAGCTTATATATCTCACCTGATACGTGTAGAGCTGAACAAAGATAATTGGCATATGCTGATTCATTTTGGTATAGTGCTTTGATGCTCTGTATACAGTTTCGGGAACATACTCAAGGACAAGGTTGAGATACAGCTCATCCTTGTCAGTTGTTGAAAAGAAAGAATGCCTCAGCCGCACAACATTGGGATGGTCTTGCAAGCGCATTATCTGAAGTTCTCTGTTCTTGTATCTTTTATCTTGCAGAACCTTCTTAATTGCAACTTGTTCACCCGTTTCCAGACACTTGGCCTATCCAAAAATCAGACAACAAGTCAAATTCTGGAAACGAAGAGAAATGAAGGATTAATATTGTTCCTGCTTAAGAATTTCCACCTACCTGGAACACAACTCCGAATGAGCCTGTTCCAACCACTCTCTGGGCCATGTATGAGATTGTCTGAAACCAAATGATGAAAAATAAAGTTAGAATAGGCGCAAGTGACTGAAAGTAGGAGAATAGATGTGAAGAGAGAAACTATCTTTCCATAAAAGAAATGACGATCATGATTACAAGATTTTCTCAAACACAACGACAATCAGCAAAAGTCATTTGTATCACCTGCTTTGGCTTTCCATCTCTACCTCCGACGGTCGTTGTAATAACTTGTCCCGTCTCAGTCCCACTGCCGTTTACAATAGTTGTTTCCATATCCTGTAAAAGCCAATGGAGATGTGAGCAGTGGCTAATGGAAACTTGACTAATAAAACTTGACTAAGCAACTGACCTTCTCCTCGCGGTTGGCATTTCGCTCGTCTCTAATTCTCATTTCGATCATCACTTCAGGAAGCTGTTCATCCACGGATTTTTCTGTTACATCAGGCACATTTGACGTTCCAGCAACACTTGCTTGTGACACCATGTCTGTAGTTTTCATCTCAAGAGAAGAACTATTTTGGTCAACCAGCATTGGATCACCGCACAAGTTTTCGTTGTCTTGATCAAGCTTCGGTCTCTTCAGCCCATAGTCCCCACCCTAAAAGAATCAGAAATTGGTCAGGTCAACATATGTGTGATGCTATCATCAATCAAGAGCACAAAACTAGTCAAAAACATATGCATCTACTTCTCCACCAGCGCACTAGGATTACGATGTCTAAAATTAAGATCTCAAAGCCTAGGAAACACAATTTTGACTTGTAACATACTATGAACGACATCAAATCGCATCTAAATCCGTAATATGTGGCTGAAACGAGAAAGACATTTTTCCAGCAATCAGAAATATAAATTAATCTATCTGATCCTTGAAAGGAGACAGGAAAAACCAATGGCTACTTACAGGATCCGAAGAAATCGAGGTGCGACCCGAAGCAATGCTCTTGAGACGACGCATCACGTTCATCTTGGCTTCGCCACCAACCACGAACACGAACTCGAAAGTCGAAACCCTAAATCTCCAAAAAAATCTTCACCACAGCTTTCATGTGGAGAGAGAAAGAGAGAGGAAGCAAAAAAACGAATTAACAGATTCTCAGATATTCAAATTCGCATCTGTCTCTGTCTCTCTCTCTCTCCTCCACCCTGACGAGCAACTATGAAGAAGAAAGAACCCAGCGATTCTTCAGACGAAAAATCTGTTGTCCTTGTTCGACCTTCCTTGGCTTCCTCTTTCTCTCTCTCTCGACGACTCAACCAGGTGGAACCTTTTCTTCTCTCTCTCTCTCTCTCTCTCTCTCTCTCGTGGCCAAAACCAATCATGCCAGCCTCGTTCTCTATTTCTCTACTCTTTGGTCAAACCGTGACTCCTCACCGTTGATTCATCGCAGCAGCTCATCCGACGGGTTAGGTTAAATCCGCCTGATTTCGACCACTTGCGTTTACCAAAATATCCCTGGATTATTGTATTATTTACGGATCCGGAATTTAGTAGGATCCGGGTATGAATGATTGCATCTAGGCACGCGGAATATGCGGGGGTGGATCATTTGACCAAACTTTGACTACTTACTTCCCTCTCTTTCCTTCCACATTTTAATCATACTAACTGTAATTACTGCTTTTAGACATATACTAATATATGTTTAAAATTCATTTAACTAACTCTAAACATCGATATAGGAGGCATATTATTAGTTGGTTTAAATTGGAGGCTCAAACAAACATGTGAAATATTTAACCCAAAAAAAAACATGTTAAATATTTATGGTTTCAAGGTAGTTTTAAATAGAACATATAGTTAATTATTCGATTGAGGACCGAAATGAAATAAATATAGGTTGCTTTATCTAGTTAACTGGGGAGTGTTCCTAGCTGTTTGCACTTTGCATCTCAAACTAATGTAACAAGCAGAATAGCAGATCCCTTATGAGCTTCCATAAACACTTGGGCCTTGGGCCTTATAAAAAGGATTGAAATAAATAATGTGCCCAGAAAATAAAATATGATGGTTCCACCATATAACATATCATGGGACCATTCATATAATAAGATTTGGTAAGAACAGCCATAACAGGCCAGCCCATATCCTGCTAGTGGGCTATAAAGAAGACCCACAATCGTACATTTTTTTATCCTGTTAAAACGTTACTTCCCACCGTCAATTCCAAATTAGTTTACTTTTTTTAAACAAAATACAAGAAGGAGAAGCAAAAAAAAAAAAAAAAAAAAAAAAAAAAAAAAGGGAAAAAANAAAAAAAAGACAAGACATAACGGAGAAAACGACGCCGTAACGTCTGGTTTTCGCACCAGACTGTCATGGTATGACGTGGCGCAACGAAAATGGCGGAATACGTAAGGCCCATCATGCAAAAGAAGGAGCCAGGGACAGAAAACAAAGTTAGCATTAAATGAATATGCCTGCAAACACATTTAATGCACCACGAGACAGCTTTTAGCTTGAAACGGACCAGATCCATCCAAAGTCCAACCACATACTACACCCCAGTCCCGCGATAGCAACCACAACACACCCGCACCTGACGGCGCGTGTGGCTCACTCTCGCCACATGAGGAAATTACATATACTCTCGACAAAAACAAACGGATAACAAGGGGGTTTCCAACCCCAGTCAATACCCGAACCACCAACTCCTCCACCGTGATCGGACCCCGACATGGTCCCAACACGGTGACAAAGGAGTTGGATTTCGCCACCCGCGCGGTTCGTTCTTGACTCGACACCCCCTCCCAAACTACTATAAACCAAAGTTAAAAAAATTCACAATTCAATAAAAGATAAAAGAAAACAAACACACGCGCCGCCTTGAGCGAGCCTTAGCCTTCACACTGAAGAGCGACTCGAATCTTCTGAACGGTGCATGATATTAGGTTATTGACCGTCTCCACCGACTCAACCGTGAGTTTTGCCGTCGGGAGATTGTTAACAAGGATTTGAAACGCTACCGTCAAGAGCGATCCGCCACCGACCGGTCGCTGCTCACCGTCACCGGAGCGACCGTCAGTGCCTCCGTCAGGGAGAACAGCAAAACCGGAAGGAAGGAGAGCCACGTAGGATGACTCTCCACCGTTCATCACAACATGCATCGCTGGAATATCAACAGGCGCGTAGACTACAAGCGCTCCGGATGCGTCTATGCACGTCTCCTGAAGAATAAGCATACTGCTCTGGTTCGCGTTCATTGGCTGCCCAAAAATGTAACAGTTTAGCAAATATAACCCTTAGCTCGAGTGTTTATTTACGATAATTGCCACACTGACCAAAAACAGTAACGCTTCAGGGTGAAAGTGGAACCAAGTCAAAATAACTTTTCGGATAACAAAAAAAAAAAAAGGGTGAAAAGTCAAAAATACAGACCAAGAAGTAAAGGTCGAAACTGTCCTATTAATTTTGACTTTTTAAACCCTTACAAAAGCTGTGACAGTTTTGTTCTCTACTCCTGAATAAACGAAATATAAAAAACTAAAATTATAGTGTCATGTTCTGATACCACCCAAATTCCTAAATTGTCCTTTCCCAATCCACTCTTTTGTCCGTTATACTAGCACCACAATCAGGGACAAAAACGTCACTATCCCTAATCCTTTTTACCCACGTATACCGAACCAGTCTATTATCTAATAATAAGCCATTGTTGTAACCAAACCAAGATCGATTTAATAGCAATGTTAAACTTACATTGGATCGGAGCAGAGAAACGGAGTTGCCTTGATCTTGACCTTTGGCGATGTGGGCCATCTCCTGCATGGGACCACCGTTAGATAGAATATCCCATTCGCATCTCATCCGTTCGTTCCGCAAGAAATCAAACAGACGTTGTGGCGAAGCCGGAAGCCACACAGACGTCGCAGCACTCAGAACAATCCCCGGAGGCTCTCCTGGATCGTCCACACTCTTACGGGTCATAACTCGAACGTCCGGGTCAACATTTCCGACAGTGAGCTTGCTCCAACTGTGGACAGACGGCGCAGAGATGCCGGAACAGAAGTTGAACGTCATACGTTGAGCTAACTTCAGCATGCTTTTCCGACCACCAGGCGTTATAGCTGTTTTTTTTATGCATATAGAATATCGTTTTAGTATTGTAACCAGAGAGACGATGAATATGTTAAAGCATATATTGAGAGATTATGAATATGTTAAAGCACATATTGACAAGTCTGTAAGGAAACCGACATGTGTTGTCGTGAGATGTAACGGAGGAGGACATGAGGATGGCGAGACACTCGCACTGTCTCTGAAGTGTAGCGACCCATCTTTGCGAGCCAAAACCAAGACCTGACCGAAGCAATGGCCTGTACAAGTGGTGGATTTGGTTCTCGTCGTATTCTGCATGCTCCACCCACGTGACCTGCACAACCCATGGTTATAGAAATCCTGGTTCAGCATATATTAACAAGCAAACCAACCAAACCGGTCTATTTATTATTATTAGAGAAGATATAATAAAACACCATAATCTATCAATGTAAATACTTGGAAGATAATAAGATAAAATTGAAGAAAATAGGACAACGGAAATAAATAATATGTTATATGTAGATGATAGAGACGGGAGATACGAGGCAGCATAGAAGATTGGAATAGAAATAGGGAATTATATTTTTATTTAAACGATGATTAGAAGCTTTTTTTCTGCATGCATATGAAATTAATGTGTTCTTTCCAAAATGCGCACAAAATAATTTTGGACAGATGCTTCATAGAATAGAGAGCAAATAAATAAATAAGAAGGATTTCGATTTTGGAGACGGACCCAGTTGTCGAAAACTTGAAATCTAATCCAGAGAATCCGACAGAGAGAGAAGCATCCGGATCCATAAAATTTCAGCAATCTCGGAAGGTTCGGGGATCAAAATTCGAGGAAGAAAAGACCCATTCAATAATCTTTTTATCTTTTTTCTATTCTGACATAAAATCATACTATGACGGAAAAAAATCATACTATACAAAAATAATAGCGATGGAGAGGGAAAAAAAATAGTTAGAGATTTAGAAGAAAAACGGAAAATAAAAAGGACGGTTAAAAATAAAAACACTGGAAAATAAAATTTGAAAGATCAAAATTATTTAGAATAAATTTGGAGAGGTAAGATTAAAAAAATTGAGAGTGACAGTGAATGCAGCGAGTAATGGCTAAAAAACAAGACTCATTGATGCTTGAGCTTCTTCGTCTAGTGATCACCCAATTAAAAACCTAGAGATCCTAATCTCTTCAATTTTATCGAATTTTTCAAAACCCAATTAATAAAAAACATTTTTATTAAAAGAGATTCCAAATGCGTTTTGTGATTAATTACGATTATTAATGTAACGCTTTGGGTTAAAAGAGTTACCTTGGAGTATCCATTGGACATATCTTGCACTACACAGCCCGATGGTAGTCGCCGGATACTGACCGGAGAACCACCGGAGTTTTCCCGGACGGTATTAATTGATACGTCCACCACCGCCCACATGCCTTCCGTGTGCTGTTTGCAGAACCGGAGGAAATTGACGTTGCGAACCGGAACCAACGGAGACAAAACTTGTAGCTCCGCATTCATCTGCATACAAGTCCATTCGTATTTTTAACTAAACCAAATGTTAAAACCGGAATGTGATTAAGAGGATTTTGTCTAACCAGTTGAAGTGCACCGTTTCTTGTTCCGTCCATTCCGCCGGAGATAACGTCGGTGGTTGTGGCTCTTGCAACGTTACACGGAAACATCTCCGTCCATCGATTCTGTTTAAAAAAAATATAATCATGACCGCAAAAATTAAATATGTAGAAAATTTTTAAAAAATCGTAAATAAAACTTACGGAGTCCATTAAGGTCTCGACGAGAGCTAAGCTATTGATGATGACCATACCGGTGGTTCTAGAAGCTTCGGTTACTAAACCGGTTGGTTTAGTGGACGAAAATCTTCTCATGTACTCCTCTTGGTTAAGCTCGTCTCTCTCCCCGTCTAAGCTTTTGACCCATAACGGTTCTTCACTATGAGCGAGCTTCACTAGCTCATCCATGGCGGCTAGAGCAAGCTCCAACAAAACTGATCTCTGATCAATCCCATTAATTTCCGTCGTCTGTTGCTGCTGCGGCGGAGGTAAGCAACCACCACCGCCGAAATCAGGAGGGAAAGCGAAATTTCCGCCATTGTTGGTGCCGACGGCGAGCTCTAGGGAGGAGTTGTGGTGGTGGCCGAGGAATTTACCTGTGAGGTTACAGACGCGATCGAGCTCGTCTTTTAAGCGAGCGTTTTCGATACGGAGGTGGTGTTCTTCGAGAGAGACATCGCCGAGCATGGCTGGTCCACCACAGTTGGTGCAGATTGGATTCCTCATTGCCTCGCGAATGGACATGTTCTCAGCTCTTAGCTTATCGTTCTCTTGTCTCAGTAATGCGTTCTCGTGCCGCTCTAATTGAGTCTGCGCCCACGATTTGATTAACAAGGATTAGATTACAAATTTTGGAAAACACAAAGCCAAAGATGTGATTTTGGGAGAATCCCATGAAAAGCAAAACAAAAACCTTCATCTGAGTCCGACGATTCTGGAACCAGAACTTGACTTGTCTTGTCTCCAAGCAAAGTCTCTTACTTAGTTCCAATCGTTGCTTCTCGTCTGGATGCGGACACTCTTTGAACATACTGAAACCCAAAAATTAATTAGATCGAAACGAAAGAGATAATAATAATAATATGAACTGGATCGAAGAGAGAGAGAGAGAGGATTACGATTCGAGCTCTTGGATTTGTTGAGGAGTGTGTCGGTGGTATCGTTTTTTCCTCGGAGGCTTATCGTCGGCGTCTTGATCTTCGCCGGAGATTCCTTCGACGTTATCACTTCCAGATCTGCTCTCATGCTCCTCTTCTCGGCTTCTTCTGTTTACACTCCCATCGAAATTATCGCCTCCGTTATTGTTCCTCATGGATGCTTCACCGCGGTTTGTTCCTCTCTCCGGTTGCTCCTGTCCGAAAAACATAATAGTTAGGTTTTTTTTTATTCTCTATATAAAACATAACAGTAGAGGATACGACGTCGTACGAGAGCTAGAGAGAGGCCTGAAGAGGCGTTAACAGATTTCGTAATAGGAGGAGCGAAAAGGCTCGCCGCCGCCGCCGCTTGAGCCATAGCACCACCAGGTATTACGGTGGATGCGGTAGTGTGGTTGCCATAAGTCAACCCGGAGAGGATTCTAGCTCCGGTGGAGCCACCACCGGTTGTATTGTCGAAGAGACTACCGAAGTTCATCAAAAATCAAACAACCAGATTTAATTTGTGTCTTTTTATGTAAAAATCCCAGAGAGAATTAAGCGAATAAAGATGGAGACTTTTCACGAAAAAAGTATGAGTGGATCGAGAACTGAATCACAAGAAAACAAAACAGGGAAAGAAATTAAAAATAACTAAAAATGATGATGAGGAGAAGAAGAAGAAACCCAGAAAATTAAGGGAGTTTATTACTGAAATGGAGGGAGAGAGAAAGAGAACGAAAGCGGAAATTCTTTTACTTCTCTCTCCTTTGCTCTTCGTTCTCAGTCTCTCTCTCTCTCTCTTGAGAATTAATGGCTTCTTTTTCTCTCTCTCTCTCTCTTATTCTCTTTCAGAGAGTGATGGGGAAAAAGAAGATGGGAAACCCTAATTTTGGGGTAACTGAGAAGAAGAGACGCTCTTTCTCTCTCTCTCTATATATATTCATACTTGCATGTTGATATTGACTCTTTTTGCCCTTTTTATTTTATTTTGCTGAAGACAATGAGAGGGACGGTCATAGCTTTTTAGATTTTGTTTTCTTCTTTTATTTACTTTCTTTTTAATTTGTTTAATGCATTTTGTCAATTTTAGCTTTAAAGTGTTCAGTTTTAATAAAGTGAATCTATTAAATCTAGTTCAAATCCAAAAGACCCAAACCATTTCTAAAAACTGACCTTACTTTTTATTATTTAAAATAATTGTCTTTTTGAGGATACAAATTATATATATCTATATATTAAAATTAGAAAACTAAATCTGAATCAACAAAAAAAAAAACAAATGTCGTTTTTTGTTTATTTAAAAATCTTGAACTTAAACCTAAACTGTATCAAAGTTAAATATATTAGATATGGTTTCAAATCCAAAGTATTAACCCTTTTTTATATTTTTTTCCAATTAAGTATATACCCTTTTCTTAGATAATATAATAGATAATAGAGCCACCTTTGTGAGTAACAGAAATATTCGAAATAAAATCATGGAATACCATAGATTGAACGCTCTTACTCCCACTAACCCTATTTCCATAAAACTAAACTATATATGAAAGGGAAATAGTTTAATTAAGGGAATTAATCGAGGGGGAAAAAGGAAGTAAAAAGTGAGAAAAACGTTAGGGATGTGATATGTATGTGGACTCTTGGAAACCTTACGAAATGCACGAGACTCCTCTTTACCAGAAAGAAGTCGGTTGACTTTTTCTCCTTTTTTGACATTTTTCTACCTCACGCGCTTTATCTCTGTACTCGCGCAAAATATAAAAAAGACTTTTTGTTTAAGAAATAGTAAACTGAAATATATTACTTTTAAAAAACTTTTGTCTAGCAACCCAATAATATTTTCATGAAACCATTTACGCAGTTTTCAATTATTGACATGCACTTTTTCATTTTATAGTTTGATATGTTATACTCCTAGATTATAATCAAATAATAGGCTATAGAATCTTTGAGTTGTGAAAGAATCTAATTTTTTTAAAGTAACGACATGAAGAAGCGAGTTTATGTCAAGTAAAAAGACATTCCATAATTAGTCTTTCTAAGCTCAATCATTGAGCGAAATTGTATGCCCAAAATGGTAGGATGATTTGGAAATTGTAATAAGTACAATTATTAGATTGCTAAAGGAGAAAACTTATTAGCAGTGATTAAATAAATGTACTTCCTTGTAGTATGCACATATAGCGTTTAAGGAATCGTTCATGCTAATGTATGTTTCGCGACAATAATTTTATGATTATTTTTTTGCTTATTCCATACAAAATCATTTTAGGTTAAACATACAAATAAAATGAGATTAGCGTTTGATGATATTTAGAGTTAAGCGTTTGGAAAGTGGGGAATTAATTGAACCGAAAGTATGGATCATCGAACTAGGAAATAGAGGAAATGAAAAATGATAAAATCATGGAAAAACAAACTTAAAAGGAAGGGAAGTGGTGGATCATATTGGTTTGGTTCGGTTTGGGGCACATGGGAATGTCGGTTCCAAAGAATAACCGACCAGCAAGCAAGCACACAATATACAATACACTCAACTTCTCCTATTTATCATTTCAGGCATGCCTAAGACTTTTTCTTACAATTTTTCAATCCGTAACGATTTTACATACAAGACTTATTAAGTCATCTAGCTTCTCTTATTGGTCTGACAAACTAGTTCATGAAGAAAGAAACTGGTTTGGTGAATAAAGGTTGAAAGTAAGGAGGAATATTCATTCACCTGTTTAATGATATAAGGAAACAACGTCGTTTTCATTGTTGGGTTAAATTTGGTGATTACTATAAATTATTCAACTTCAATTAGCAGAACTCGTGTAGAATCCGACACTCAACAAAGCAAAATATTATATAGTAAAACAGAGCTTACAGCAACCAAAAAAAAAAAAAAAAAAAGTTAAAAACCCTTTTTGTGANAAAAAAAAAAAAAAAGTTGAAAACCCTTTTTGTGACTATGATACCCTTTATATTGCTAACGTAATAACAAGTCGGGATGTCATATATAGGCATTATTGACCATAGAAACAAACCAAAACAAATAATAGCATACACCTTTTGGATATCAAAAGACTAGACTTTTCTACAAGACAATTCCATGATATCTCCAAAAGAGTCGCATCCAATTGAATCCGATGTTACGTTCAAACAGATAAAAACGATCAGATTTCTATTGGACGTTATAGCATAAGATCATTTATTGAGACAACAAATATGGTTCGAAGAGGACGATACCAGCCAAACCTTTGTTGCATTAATGTCCTCTCTTTCTTTTTCTTTTCCAATCCAATTGGAGCCTTCTTTCTCCCCACCTGGAAGTCAAGTACTGAGAAACACAAGTCTTCTATTGTGTCTGTTTCTCACCCAAAATCAATCAAAACTACAACAATTTTTTTGTTACTAACATTGAATCATGGGAATTGTCAGTAAGTTGGGGTTTCCAATACATAAATAGGTATCCAGGATGTGCACCTAATACATGGTCTCCAGTACAAAGACTATATGCAAGAGTCACATGCATACTTTACTCATGTAGGTCACAAGGTAGACCCCGCACATAAATCATTGACAGAACCACGTGTGACCAAAAATTAACAATATCAGGACATTATACGATTGTGATACATTTAGAAGCAATGTCACCAACACAAAAAAAAAGTATATCATCAGGATGGTGTCTTAAGGACAGACAGATGGAGGCTGGAGAGAAAGTGACTGTACCTACAAGACTGAGAAGAGCTTCTTCCTCTCTCTTTCTTTGTGTGTCTTCAGTGCGAGTTTGATGGCAATCTCCAGAGAGATTTGGTTGCAACAAGGATCTTCTCTCTTCCATGGGATTCTGGTTCTTTTTCGTGTATATAAGACGACCATCTTACAGCATGAGCCATTCGTGCGACTTTGTCAAGTACCTCAGGAGAGTCTCGGATCAAAACTGTTCCTTCTGGACGCAATATTCTGTCCATCTCTACCATCAGATCTACTAGGCTACATCTGTATGCATATTCGACAATTCAGTTTAGGCAAAGTGGATAAGACAGGGACCCGCGCTAGCAATCAATAATGGTTTACGTTAGTTATACCTCGATTTGCTGGAGTCTGGTCGTTTTATTAGTGATTCAATTCCTGATACGTGGATGAAATCATACGTACGAGGATATGTTGAAAAGGGTTCACACCTGCAAGAACCAATAGAAAAGTTTTTTTTGTTTAACTCTAAAAGAATTGTAAAATAGCAGATAGTTTGATCCACTATGCTGGCAACGGCTAAGATACATAACAAGATAAATAACATATTGAAGTCTTTGCTTTGATCAAATATAACACATGGGACTAACCAATCATGGTAAACACCGATGAGACCTCTGTCATAAATCACGTCAAGTGTTAATGGCTTCCGAGCTGGAATGACATTCATAACCCACACAGGATCAGATGCAAGGGCTGCGGCAAAGCCTCCAAAGAATGCGTTCATGTCCATAACATTGCGGACAGCTGGAGATTTCAGCTTCAAGTTCAGAGAATCCCTGTAATAAGCAACTCGTCTTGCCCACCGCCTTGCATCTGCTTCAAACACATCCAACCCGTTTTTCATGACAATGGCCCTAGAAGGAACTTTAGTAAGCCTTTCCGGCCACTTGGAAATAGTTCCCAAAGCATATTCTCCTTTGACGGACGATGGCCTAGTAACACACTTCTTCAATTTATAATACCTGAAACAAGGAGAAAAAAAAAACAAGACTTCAATTTTGTCTTCTACAAGATTTCATTACAGTTTCAAAAGACCCATCCACCAAATTATACGACATATGGAGCACTATTCTGAGAAAACTCACCATGCATCACTTGGCGGATCAGACTCATCACACAACTCAAGCCCAAACTCATTCTGGCTGGGAAGACATGAATCTCCAACAGGCTTCTTCCAGATTACAGTGTTTCCATCAACCGCAATTAGCTCATAGCACAAAGTTCTAGCCACCGCCTGAAGATCAGCCCATTCTTTGTCTTGTTTAGGCCATTGTACAGGTGGGCCAGAGATTACAAGATATCCTCCAGGGCGCAGTAACCTATCTACTTCGATGAAGTAAGTTGCATCTGCAGACAAATCACCAAGCACAGTAAGAATAATTGCTGGTACAAATGGCGACACATAAGACAAATGAAGAGTTCTATAACCCAAGGGACTCACTGTAAGCCGTAAAAGGAATCAAGCATCGGGAACAATGCACCATGTCAAAGGAAAATGCAGGAAAGGGGAGTCTACGAGTGCCAAGCATGGCGACAAATGCAGGCACTCCTCTTTCCAAGGCGAACTGAATTTGCGATTTATGTGAATCTCTTGGAGCAAACGAGAGGGCTAGAATGCCTTGAGATAGTAGAGTGCCTCCAAAACTTGCTACCTGCAAAGGTTTACAATCGTATTGTAACAATACAGAGACATACGTGAATCAAAAAGACTATGATGATTCTTACCCCACATCCCATGTCAAGGGCAGTTCTGAGAGTTCCCCCTTTAAGCGGAATATACTGTGAAAGTTTTTCAATGTACTGGCCTGCTCCACCAGGAAACATCGTGCCACCGCCTGGGAAAGTGAAGTGTTCCCCTTCCCTTTTCATCCATCCTTGGTGACCTTTGCGGTCAGCAATTTTGTTATATGGCATGTTTGCATGCCAGATCTGCAAGTTTAAACGCTCAGCTTTAACAGTCTAGCAAACCCAAGAGCGCTATTTCTAGCCATGCAAAACCAGACATCACCCAGAAAACGAACTAGCTCATAGCATTCCAGGATACACTTGACATGGACCACAATCTTATGAGGATAACAGAGAACAGGGCCGTAGAACTAGGCTATCAGAAATTCGAATCTAAGTTCCTTCGTAGGCAATTATCCGCCTACACTATCCTGAAATATAATCATCATAATTTGCAGCTTGAATCCAATAAGAAAATCACCTTGTGCAAGCTCTCAGGCCAAGGAACAGGAATTTTATACCCAGAAGGCGGAGGAATCAAGCAGAGAGGAGTCTCCTCCGGTAACGGACAGTGTCTCTCCCGATAGAAATTCATCTCTCTACTAAGCTGGCTATTCCTCCTCGGATCCTCGCAAGGCATATGATCAACAGCTTCCGCAGGACAATACTCGATCGGCTGCAGATGCCGACCAGCCTCAACCAAAGTAACCAATCGCTGCCGCTGCCTCGGATCTGACGCCGTCGAAAGTAGCAGCGTTTGCCGACCAGACGCCGCCATGGAATCGCCAAGAGGAGTAAAGAGTAAGATGAAGAAGAGAAGGACGATACCAAAGAACGCGGCGGTTACGATGTCGAGGAGGCGCCATTGACGCGGATTACGCTTCGACGCAGGTAGATTCAGGTGCCCCATATCTTCGCTTAGCTTAGCTTCTTCACCACTCGAATTTTGTTCTTCGACACCAGATCAGATGCAAATTTAGGGTTTATTATAAGAAAAAAAATGGAGATCTAGAGATTTGTCGGCGATTAAAATATTACTATTTTCACAATTCGTTATGTGATGAATCTCATTTTTTTCTCAGTGCTTTAGTAGCGACTGGCGTCTGCCGAAGCACGGTGAATACGGCACTTGTATTGAATTACAGAATATTTAATGGAATGTTTTTTTCGTCGTCGATTATACAATTTTTTAAGCTATTGGACCTGGGCCTTACAATATACTTTGGGCCCAATATTGGGAAAGGCTACGTTAATATATTAGTGGATCGTCCTCGGTCTAATATGAACATCTTGTTTGACTATCATCATTGTGATTAAAAGCCAATAATCATTAAGAAGATGAACGATTGCGATCCATCTGTTCCATCGCAATCCAACCCGATATCTCTCGCACCAAGAGATGACATATATCTTGGTTGTAGTCAATGCCCGTGATTTTGATTTCCTTCCGATTCGAAACTTTATTCCTTCTAGCGATTGGCTCCGATAGTTGTCCCAAAATCCGATGATACCAGGATCAAAAACCCAAATTACATCTCCAAACCAAATTTTGGAGAGTAATGAACACTGTCAAATGATTGTGCATAGATCCTGTCTCCATGGAATGAACTCTTTAACCGTGGTACAATAGCAGTTACCATTAACTGCTTCTTGAAAAAACTTCATGGATAGTTGAATAGGTGCTTCTTCAATCCCGAAATCATTGATCAATATCTCTGGCTTATTTGAAACAATCGATTCATGATGTTTCCAGAGATTAATGAATCAATTGTAAAAGTTGTTAACCTTCGGCAAAGAGTGATTAGAAAACTGTTCATCGTTGTACACACCGATTGACACAACGAAGATAGCCGCTGGATAGAAGACATCGGAGAATTGCTTCACTCCAGCGTTGATTGTAGTCATCCTCGAAGAAAGGAGGAGAAAAAGAAGATGGTTTAGAAACCATAATTGGATCGTCTTCCCCATCGCTGGAGAGAGGAGAGGAAAAACTTTAATTTTAGAATTATTTCAATTATTTTAACTATTATTAATATAACTATATAAGTAGTAGCTAGTTACTATTGGTTAGTATGTGCAAATTCAGCCGTACTATTTAGTTTCTTTAAGCAAATTTTGTAATATAAAAATTCACCGCTTGTCAAATAACCCTGGAGTACATAAAATTTTGAAAAAAAAAATAATAATTTTATAAAAATAAGAATATACAATCAAAGATTGGGAACTGCATGCCTTAGCCGCTAGTGTTGTATTTTTCACACTGCACACAAGTGTTGTATTTTTCTCTCTCTCTTTTTCAACTTTTTCATATAAGCAACAACTACGCAATAGATAATTTTATGGGGGAATTGCTAAAAATGACCTAAAACTTGGTTAGAAATACAAAAGTAGATTCCATATGTAATTTTAATCAAAAGTAACCCAAAGGGGTAGGGAAATTACAGTTTCCTCCCC
>OVAY01000077.1:0-108279 GCA_900406395.1 Kernera saxatilis
AAAAGAAAATCAATTGAAGGAAGTCAATTATATATATGCTTAAATATAATGGACAATGATAACAAGGAAAGCAATTGAAGAGAAAAGGTATTGTCTCACCATATTAATCTTGATTTGAAGATAAATTCTATAATATATATTAGGGAATATAATAAGGTTTTATGTGTTTTGTGTGTGTATATAATATATATATTAGGAAATATAATAAGGTTTTACCAAGAAGGAAGGATGCGTTACACAGAGGACATTGGAGATCTCTGCATATTCCTCGGCAATAATGAGCCCTTCTGTGTCAAGGCAAGCTCATTCCATGGCCTAAACCCTAACTCCATCTATTTTGCAGGCGATGGCTTTGGTGTTTACGATATCGCCACTAGAAAACCACGTTCCTTCCATCCCAAGTCTCCCTCAGCCTTCTCCACACCACCACTCTTCACTTACTGGATCCCTCCAATGTCTCTCTAGTTACTTCCTTATTTGCGTGTTTGTTGGTTGTAACTGTTCGAGTGTACAAGGACTAGACTAATTCAATCTATCATTCGAGTTAAACTATGTTATTTTTAACTAAATTTATCATTTGAGTTAAACCATGTTATTTTTACGTGGAATCGGAGGGAGTGTGCGGTGGTTTTTCCTGTAAACGTTAAAGAATAAACATTGAAACGGACTCATGGAAAGAAAATTAGGAGGTTCCATTTTTTAGGCATCACAGCTCACAAGCCACACCAGAAGAGAAGAAGCCTGAAGCAGCAGCTACGTCTCACACAAATTTATCATTATTCTTTTTTTAGACATACATTGTTGCATACTATACAACTATTTCAGTTCATTTGCAGTTTTCTTTCTCTTCTTCCTCTGTATCTCAGGAAAATAAAATGCTCTCGCTTCAATTGGTGAGTCACTCAGAATGCTCATGGTTTTGGATTGTGAGCTTCTGCCATAGCTTGGTGGAATTGACCAGGAAGTTCATCATGTTCAGTCCCATTCCGCTGCACTGATGAAACAAGCACAATAGGCAACTCCATCAACCAGATGAAATGCAAATAATAGAATCTGCATTTTCAACTCCGAATCGCAACACATACCGGGAAAGCGTGAGCAGATGAGTCATTCGGTTCCTCTTGAACTTGGCTTAGTGAGACCTCACATCTTCCGGGTTGTGACAATGTATCAGCAGTCTGACAAGAGCTGATATCCAAGGAAGACCTGTTTGATACCTCTTGAAGTGAATCAGTGGTCGTTTGTGGCAATACAAGCCGCTGAAACTCAGACAAGAGGGCAGAGAGAGCTCGAACCTCATCCATTCTAGCTTCCCTACATTCATCAGGAAACACCAGCAATAAGCAGCATGCAACATACATCTACAAAGAAAAAACAAAGGTCTTGACTGAAACCTTGTATGGATAAGGTTTCCTTTGCAGGTGAATTGTATTTGACAAGTGGCAGGCGCTTGTTGGCAGACAAAGTTTGCTTTCTTGGACTTGAGATCCTCCATTTTCCTGCAAAAAGTTAACAAGCTGAGTGAGCACACAGGAGATCCAAGAAAAAAAATGGCCATATCTAATCTCAGTGAGCCAATGCGCGCGATACATGGAATAGTGTTTATCTGCAGCTGCTCCCATAACGAACTTCCTGATCCTATGCTGGTATATCATTTCCACAATCCCTTTCTCAATCGAGTCCATTTCGATACACAGTTTCTCTGCCTGGACCTACACACAGAAACCAATCTCCTTTAGAAATGGAGAAAACAGAGTTACATAAATGTCACTGAGCACATTTGTACATACCCCTTTCTTCAGACAAATACTAAGGTACTCTTGTAGAATCTTCTCTGTCTTCGCCGTTTCTTTTCCTCGATATGCTCTCACTGATTCATCATCTGCCGTTGAAGCTTCGAATTTGGTACCCACTTTGCATCAAAAGTGACAAGTAATTTCAAAAGTCAATACCTTTAAAGCCTGAGTGATTCTAACCATAGACTCTTAGAAAAGTCAAGAGAGGGCAAACAAAACTTACAGACAGGAATCATTGGAGATGGTTGGTGAATATGAAGGATGCAGATTTTGTTTCCTTGGGAGTTTTGTAAGGCCCACATGAGATTTGATGTGTTCTTCCATACATTTCTCCCAACTGCGACGTAGATTTTCTCTTCGAGTATCCGCCAAGTGACTGTTTCCTCCATAGCCTAAGAACAATGGATTTTTCTCGGGAAAATGGAGAGACAACAATTATTTAGCACGTTTTCAGAAGAGAATTGTCTGTTGCACCATCATTTCTCCGTTTATTTGGACAAGAAGAGATCCAATGACTGCAAATCTCACGACTCTGTGTGTTGCTCTGTTCCTTCGAATATTCGACCAATCCTATATCTACATATAATATGGAAACAAGACTTGATCAATGCCAAGAATGTGGAAAAATAAACAAAAATACTTTCTTTCTTTTTTAATACTCAAGTTTAATAATCATAAGATAGAGTGTTAGAAAATGTGGTTATTCGACATGGTATCTTTTATTTCTTTAATTTGTTTTTTAGCTGTTTTCAACGTAATAAATATGGTCAGAGTATACAACTTACAAAAAAAAAAATATATATATATATATTGATACCAAAAAAATATATATAAAGAAAACGTCTTTCAATTTGCGTCGGCCAAAATCAAACCTAAATGGATCAAAAATAGATTAATGGGCCCGACTAAAGCCAGTTAAGTAATAAGCCTTTAACGGGCTTTCAATATCGACCTGGAAAGAAACGAGGCAAACGCGCGTGTTCTTCACATCAAAGCGGCTCATGCCTTTTAACCCACGCTCGGTGCTAGCGCGTGTTTTTCTCAAAACGCAATAAAACAAGCATATAACTTTTTTTTTTCATACAGAACATTTATATATATACACATACAAATCTCACAAGCCTCTTCTTTTCATATTTAACAAATATGGAGGACTTACACTATGCTTGACAAAGCAGACAATATATGCTACCCATGGAGAGATCGTATGTATGCGTATAAGGAAGACGAAAAAACTAATCGTATTCACTCGATTACCCTCTGTTGCCTCCCGGAGAAAAGGCGAAAACTTTTTTTCATAAAAGATTACTTGGGGTTGAGGGTTTGAAGGACTTCATTTCACCAGTGATGTTGAAGCCATTCCTGAATTGCAGAACGAAGAGCATGGTTAGCGATTAGGCTGGTGTGGGAAAGCTTGACATTGGTCATTGGTGAAGTATCGTGTCCACTGTCCAGCCACGCTCTTATAGCCTCTGCTTCATATGTGAAACCGTCTGCAGCTACATGTGGATCCTGCATGACTTCCTACAAGTGTTGCAAAAACAGAGGACGAACGGGTTTGGTTTAGTCTCCATTAGACTGCAGCATAATGCTTTGAGACTCAAACAAGCAATTCTAAATGACGTTGAAATAGAAATCTTCTGAGACTTGGTAGTTATTATGGATATTAATATTAAATTGTACAGATTAGTTACCTGGAAAATGGGACAAATGAAGTATGGAGGGGCTATGCGGTGCTCGTTACGGCCGAGATGGAAAGATGAAGATCCTCCGCTAGAAGCCCTCATAGGTTCAAGTACCCTCCATACTTCAGTCGCAAGGTCCGGACGATTCTCACTGACAGTCTCACAGCATCTCAATGCCAAGCGAGCAAGCTGCTCCGCCTGAACAAAGGGCCAGTCACCTGCTAAAGGGTCCAAAAGGTTGTTCAGTGTTCCAGAATCGAGGGCATACTTCACTTCGTTTGCTATCCGTAAGGCAGGTCTCCCGGTCAACAAGCGTAATAATATAATCCCAAACGAGTAAACATCTGACTTCGGAGTTAGCTCTCCACTACTGGAAGCTTCTGGATCCAAGTAAGCAACTGTGCCTGTGACATCGGTTGACGCACTTTTGTTTCCATTAGAATGAAGTGGCGAGCAGGTTCCAAAGTCACTTAACTTGCTAACGAGATTGGCGTCGAGAAGAATATTTGCTGGCTTCAAATCACCATGTACTAAGCTATGAGCTTTATTGGAATGAAGAAAGACAAGTGCTGCACATATCTCAGTGGCAATGCGTACACGATTTTGCCATGACAAGGGCGGAGAGTTGTCTTTGCAATTAAGCCTGTCTTCAAGGCTTCCATCGGGAAGATACTCATAGACAAGACTCCACCCCTCTGGACAAGCTCCAATTAGCGTGATGATATTTGGATGCCTCATTTTGCTTAACACATCAACCTGAAATGCCGCACGAATAAGTCAAAAGCTCCTCCACACCGAGTACTATAAAGCTAAAACTTCATAGGGATAGTGTTTTAAGGTCCCCTTTTAGTAGAGACATCATTTTGTGGACAACAAGATAGGGAAAAAAAAGATGATGAAATGAAACAAGAAATTTAATTTGAAAAAACCTTGGATTCACTAATAATATGTCAAGAAATTACCTCCTGTTGATATTCTACAGGGCCTTGCGAACTGTTAGGATTCAACATTTTTATAGCCACCTGAGTATGTCGCAGTATACCAATGTAGATGCTTCCATATCCACCTTCCCCAATCTTCCGGGTCGAATCAAAGTGACTAGTTGCTTCCTCAATCTCGGCGAAAGAGAAATCCGTGAAGTACTGAGGTAACTGTAGGGTTGAGGTCTCTGCGCGACTCCTTAACTCCTCGGCTTCTCTGAGTGCTCTGTCACGTTCTGTCTGCAACTCCTCTCGTTCATCCCTCAACTTTTGCAACAACTTAACAGCTATGTCAAGCTTTTGGTTTAACTTTTCCATTGTACCATCAGATTCTGCTATTTGGTTCTCAAGCATCTCTTTCTGATCCATTGCACTTTGAAGTTCTTCCATGACTACTTCTTGCTCTTTTTTTATTGTTACAAATCTCTCTTTTTCTTTTGCTACTGCTATCTCAGTATCTTTCCTTCGCTTCAACTCCTCAGAGTAAGCAGTTTCTGATTGTTTAGCCTATAATCATTAGCAATAATATCAGAATAGTATTATTTTCTAGCCGTTATCGGTGTAACTAGAAACACCACCATAATCCTACTAATCTCTTTGAGTGATACGCTAGCAAACATGATGGTCCAGTATAATATTTATCTCCAGCTAGAATATCTAGCAACCATTTCCAAAAACGATCAATGTTTCTAACTAAACTACTTTTGTAAGGAAACTCACCCTTCTGATTGCATCAAGTGCATTTTTTTCAGCTTTCTGACGCCTAAGAGTCTCTGCAAACGCTTCTCGTTTTGAACTGCGGGCCTCTGACGTAGCTTGTCCGATTTTATTGTGAAATGAATCATCCACCCCATCCTGCAATGATGGACACAGTTCCTGGACAGCTGAGAATGCAAGGTATACAATATCAAAATGCATTGCTTTTTCCATTAGGAACTGCACGACATACCGGAAAATTGGAGGGAGATGAGTGGCCAGAATTTTGTTCTGTACTCATAACTGTTGCACTTCCCATTACTCCACCGCTGTCAAATTCTCTCTCCCCCTCATCCGTATTTAACGACCCATCCGACACCCTCTCGCTGTGTTCGGTTGAACTTCCATTGCTTAGTAATTGTTGAACTGAATCGGTGCTATGTACTCGAGATATATGCTGATGCTCAGACTCCGGTGTAGAGAAAGTTTGAAGTAGATCGCTTGCACTTATGGAAGGACGCGGAGATGCATATTCTGATTCTGCGTCATCCATCGCAGCTTCCCTGCAATGATATCACATTAAATATTAGTAATAAGCAGCAACAGATCCGTCATTGTCAAAATCCAGTTTGAAGCTTCACTATGGGCTAGTATGAAGAAAAGTGTTACAAATATCATCAGTTGGCACTGCAGCTCTCGGAAAGTTTGAAAAATACTACAGTAATTATACATGCATGACTCGTACAGATCATACTGAAATCTAAGGATTTGGTTATGATGAGAAAAACGAAATAGGCAAACCTTGTATGTATTAAGTATCCTTTGCAAGTAAACCATATTTGACAAAGAGCAGGTGCTTCTCTACGTACGAAGATGGCTTTCCTTGACTTCAGTTCCGTCATTCTCCTGTAAGTCAAAAGTAATGATCGAGAAACATATTAAGAGTGGATAGCGCACAGCTCTATAAGAGTTGATTCAATGTGAATCAGCAGAGAGCCAAACAACAACAAAAAGGTTCCTAATTCCCATACCTTGAATGGTGTCTATCTGCTGCTGCTCCCATGACAAGCTTCCTGATTCCCAGCTCCGAGACCAGTTGCACAATTCCATTCTCGATGGATTCCATTTCGATAAATATCTTTTCTGCCCTGACCTACAATCATAATTGACTCCCATTATTCTCTAGAAGCAAATAAAACTATCAAGTAATAAAATACTACCTAGTACACTACCACATAAGGCCACTATGATCGTAGTGCTAAATAAAACTACTCTCCTTATACAGGGCATAACATCACAAGTATAAAATCATAGCAAAAAGTGAAGCCATACCCCTCTCTGCTGGCATATACGAAGATACTCGTCTAGGATCATATGTACTTTCTCCCTTTCTTTTTCCCGGAAAACCCTGACTTCTTCCTCCGTCACAGAACTAACCGGAAATTTGGCGCCCACTAGCGATGGTTCAATGAGGAAAAACATTAAGAAGAGGATCAATGACCACAAACCAAAAGGCTCTACCTATTTTCCTTAGAAAATTATGCCTTACTGGACAGAACACACAAACAAGGTTAGGGTACTTACTAACTGGAATCATTTGGGAGGGTTGATGAACATGAAGAAGGCAAATCTTCTTCCCTCCAGTGTTTTGCAATGCCCAAATGAGTGTAGACTTGCTCTTGGCCACCTGTTTATCCACAGCAACGAAGATTTTCTCCTCGATCAGCCGCGAAACCGGTTCGTCCATAATTCCGCTCCTACTTGACCTTGATCCCGGGCTACCTATTCCATGGAATCTCATGGATCCAGCCCTTTCACCCATTGCTGGAATTGGAGTCACCAAAGCCATTGCAAAAGTCTCGACTCTTCAGGAATACCCAGTCCCACAAACCAGATCGTTTGACTCCTAAATCCACACAACAGCGAAGAAATTAAGAATTCACCAGATCACTCCGGAACACGAATCAACAAAGCAGCAAGTAAAAAGAAGTATCAGAATCCAAAAGGGAAAGTTCGAACCAGGCTGAAAATTGACTACAGAGCAAACAGAACACTCGATTCGTAGAGAAATCTATGGATAAGGAAGGATATCGATTTCGAAACGTATTGACCAAAGTTATAGAAAAACGACAACCACCACTACGCAAGCAACGAAACTGAGAAATTGAGATTTTACTCGGAAATTTACGAGAAGGGAGAAAGAAAATTGTGAGTGAAGAAGATCAATTAAATTTTAGAAAAAAGCGACTGGATATATTATTCGATCGCTTTTACATACCAAAACGAAGCTTCCACTTCTTGGGGATTTATTTGTGTGCCTGGTGCTCAAATGTGACGTGGTCAAACATGAGAGTATAAGAGAAGAGAGATAGATATCTGCTGTGGGCAAGCACACACTACTACTTATATATTGGGAATTTTAGGATGTCTACCTTAACCGATTGAAGACACGTGTACTTGATAATCAGATCAAATCATAGAAGCACAGATGAGATTGGTACACCAACTCGTAGACTAATTTCTTTCCTTCCCGCCGGTTAAAAGCATAGCTAATTCCGGTTCGGACCGTTTACATTCCGATCGGTAAAAAAATGATTTTATTAAAATAACAAAACTTTAAAAACTAATCGCATTTGAAATGCAATCTCTCCTTTTTTTCGTTTTTTTTTTCAATTTTAAGACTCCAAATAGTTAATATGCAACATTTCAATATGATAAAACAAAAAAAAAAACATATAAATATGACTATTTAACTACTTATCAAAACTAATATTAAATAACCAAAAGTTTTTGGTTTAATGTCTGAGATTTTTAATTCAAAGGATAAGGTGTAAATCACATTTAAAAAAAAATCATATTCCATTAGATACACATATGTACGTTTAGTCGTTCCTTTTAAATGGTAAGAAAATATAAATTTTTATTAGTATGGGTTTCGATCTAGGATAACCGAAATAATATTTGTGACGTATGAACTTATATGTTAATTCGTTTGTAAATAAATATATATTTGAAAACAATAACAACTCCAATTGTTTTTTAGTTATAAGAATAAATATTTGTTTAATAACTGGTTCCTGTAGTTTAAGTGATCCTTTGAATGTGTAAAAGTAAAACATAATCACAAACCTTGAATTTGATTTCTATTGACCACTTGATAGGGGGATATAGTGCATTGTACGCTTGATGTTTTAGACAGACAAATCATTAAAGTTTGAAAATCGAACTTCCTAATTATATAAAAAAAAAATATATATATATATATATATATAATTTGTATTGCTAATTTCATTAATGTGTTCAGAAAATGTGTTATTTTGTCCTGAAAATATTTTAATTTGTCTGTCTTGGAATATAGATGAGGAATAATCTTCTTAAAAAATTTAATATAGATGAAAACATATTTTCAAGTGTTTTTCTGGTAAATTTAAAACTAGTTGAATTGTTAATGTGGCGTGTGTGGTTGTACCATGTTATATAATGTAAAATATTAGGAATATTCCCCATAATGCTTATTCCCTTGTCATTTTCATTTGGATTATATATTTTCCCGGGGTCGTAATAGAATTTTATTTCTTAATTGAATATTACGTTAATGTGTAATTGACAGGTTTTAAAAATATAGAAAAGGTTGTCTGATGATATGAAGACAGGCGAAGCACATCCACAATTTTACTAGTTTATTAACTAGCCAAATTATTCTATTGGAAGAGAAAATAAAATTTATGATAGTTATCATATATGGAATATTTCAACTTAGGATATACGTTTTGGGAATGTAGCATCTCTTAAGTCATTCGTCGAAAGCTTCAGCATAAACTGGAATTTGAAATTGGTTGTGCACGTTTGATCCTGTTAGGAAAATAACGTTGATTGGATATGACTAGTCTTCACGATAACCGGGATTAACATATTTCTAAAATATTATTTTCCTCTATCTTATAAGAATCATCTTCATCTTCATATTTTCTATTTCACACAAAGTTTGCATGATGAGTACAAAATTAATTAAAAATAAATAAAATTTACTGTTACTGTTTTTAGCTGTAAATGTCTTTTTATTTAACAATAAAGTAACAAATTTGAATAAATAGGTGTCAAGAGAATTTAAAACAAAACTAATTGACTAATTCTACGGAAAAGAGAGGAAATAGCAACTTTTTTTTTGTTGGGGACAAACTAGGAGGAAATAGCAACTATGGTCTAATATTAATTACTAAAAAATTAAGTAGCCTTTAGGGATCTACAATGAAAATGATAACGAAGTTATATAAAATGGGCCATATATGATGTACGGGCCTTAATGTATCCATTTAAGCCCGGTTTAAATTCTACGCCCGAATCCAAAGTTTTTGCTTTCAAAAGTCTGAATTAATCCAAAGGTTTGCTTTCAAGACTTGAAATGTTTAAGGACCTATCAACATTTTCAAATTGCAGGCTTTGTACGTAGCACACAAAAAAATACGATAAAATCTCTAATGTTCCTCACCCACCCATACACAAGCATTTTCAACTATTAGTTTCCTTCTTCTCTTCGGAATGCGTTGATACATTATAACAAATGGGGTTTTTATGTTAGTTTCTCACAATTTTTATTTATAAAATATTAAAAAATAAAAGAGATGAGTGAGAAGAGATTCTCAAATGAAAACTTTTGAAAACTTCTTGAAAACCCTATAAAATAGTTATCTTTCATTCATTGGTTCAAATTTTGTTTGCAAATTAAATTTTAATTATATAATTAGATTTTATTAAACTATTAATTTTTTTTTTGTTTGAGAAACTTCTAAGGATTCTCATGGATGAAGATGTCCTAAATGTTTCTTTTGATTTTGTAGTTAGCATTAATTAAGTGTTCGATTTGTCACAGCGCTCTATTCATTATGTGACAACTATACGGATTGTTATTCATTGCGATAACTTTTTTGAAGGGAAATTATTTGTATACAAAATTTAGATCAATCATACATGATGCTCCATTTAAGATGTTAAAAGTAAGTTTTAAGAGAGAATCATGCATGCATATCATTATTTTTTACGCTATCATGCATCGTCTGTTCATGATGATTAGTTATATTACCAAACCCTTAACTAAATTAGTGTGGTGACTAGATAGAGTTATAATATGGCAACCGCACCCTGCGTATTGTATAAGATTACTCTAAATCTATAATTTTCTGGGTTAGGTATAGAACATTATGACAAATATTTCTATAATATAATACCAAAAAAGATCTATCCAATTATCTCAAAAGTTCAAAAAAACTAGAATGCATCTTAATTACAAATGACGCAACCAAAAACGTTTCGTTAGGTTTCTAATGTATGCAATTTTCTGACATTTAGAAATTCCAATATAAGTAATTAAAAGTCGTAATTCGGCGATGGTACCTAAGAACGAACAAGAAGAACGAAACATTTGCTTTGCACATAGCATTCGGGTCGGGTTGTCACAATGCTGAAAGCGATGCACAGAAAAGCCCATCAAATTAATCTTTACATGCGCTTGAGGACAAGAGAGACGAAAAGGGGCTGTGACCGTGAGAGAAGAATCCTAAGAAAACTATGTACGTATATGCTTCGTAATTCTCCACAGCGTCGTCGTTTCGTCTGTTGTCATATGTTGAGCAGATACAAAAAAACGTTGTCGTTTTCTTAAGTTTGTTTTTTTGGTCTTCATTGCCCGCACACATTGTCTTTTGTCTTTTATCTTGGTACTATGCTATAAATGAATTAGGGGTTTTCTTTACGGCTACTTGAAGGTTTGTAATCTCTCTTCATTACACCGACTCTATTTAAATTAGTATGAGTTAGAAATAGATTTATGGGTAATTAGGAATCAAATGCAATGATAGTTTAGTTAGTCATGATACAAATATTTGTAGTTTTTTTTGTTTTGAGCAAGACAAATATTTGTAGTTCGATCGGATAAAAAATGAGAGGCAGTATTCTTTTTCGTTTTGTTGGACTAGAGATACAATGTAAGATGTTTATATTTATATCCGAATTCACAAAGGGAACACAATAGGAGTGGTCCAGATAAGGATCAACATCGTTGTTGTCTAGCATCATAATAATATACTAGCTAGCATCATAATAAATGACGAGATTGCCCTTCCCGACACACTTGTCACCGTACGGTACTCACTCACTCGGACAACTTGGCTCTCCGGAGGACCATTACCTACCCACTCCCAGACAACTCCCCATATCTCCTCATTTATTACATTTACTTACTCTCTCTCCCCACAACATATACACACTCATATATATTTATATATATATAGTTCAGTCACATACATAATACATTTATGTATAATGTACTTCGATGGTTTGTATCCACATTTTTGGCAAAAAAGTCACTTGTTACTCATTTAGGTATATCTTATCATTACAAGTTTATACTAGTTCAGTACTCCATTAATTAAGAAAATGTGATTTTTTTTTTTTATCTATGTGGGAAATGTACAAGACAAAACACTCTTGACTTTCTATCGATTTTACTTCTATTATTTTATTATATCATACGTAAATCATGAAACTTGATCGGATTTCTCAGTTTTAGTAATCTGGGTTTTGTCGTTTCTAATGCAAACTCTTGTAATTTGATGCCAATTGTCAATTTTGTAATCAAATATATCTCTGGGTATTTTTTAATCGAGTATTTTTCTGGTGAGAAGTGGGTCTACTTAAATGACACACTTCGCTAAACATCTACCCTCGTGCTTCGAGCTTCATCACCTCTCGTGAGTTTATTATATTAAGCGAAATCTGGAAGAAAAATCTTTAAGGTTTCTTATTCTTAACAATGGAGGCCGAACTCGGAGTCAGTAGAGTAAAGTATTATCTCTAGTTCTTTTTCATCTGCATCATCGACTTTCCTGTTCTTGCAAGCATTGGATCGGATTCTAAAGGTAAATACATTTATTTATGCTTTTTCTTTTCTTTTCGTGGGGATCAACACTGCATGAATCATATGAAGACCAGTTTTGATCCAGACATGATATTCTTTGAGTGTAGTCACAGTTTTTTGGTATCTGTTTCCGTAGATTTCGCCCAAGAGGAGAAAACAGAGAGAAGAAGAAGAAGAAGAAGAGCATTGTGGATTTCAATGGAGAAAGAGATTTGTAGAAGACATCTTTCAAGAGAAGGGATAGGATGTGTTTGGGTGTTTATGAGCATGTTTGATTTCAGGCATGGTGGATCTAACCAGAAGCTGTTAATGGATAAGAAACGTGGAAGCAAAAGAATCATAGGTTGTTTTTTCTTATTTCTTTTGGGTCACTGGACATCATTTAGGGAAATGTGTCTGAAACAAAAAGATTCTCACTTTCTTGATTAATGCAACAATGCAGGTATTGAGACTAAGGTTGAGAAGCAGCTTACCTGTGACTGTGAGGTCTTTGTTAAGTTTTTGTTGGATTTGAGAATCAAACTTGGGTTTACTGTGTAAAATGGTTTTGAGGAATCAAAAACTGATGTAGATTGCTGTGCAGGAGAGTGAAGCTGGAATGCAGAGTGTCAAGAAACTCATTGAAGAGGAGACTGATGAGAAGACTCGGCAAAAGTGTGATTCTGAATGCAGAGGAGGGACAAAGGCGAGAAGCCGGAAGAGGAGAAGTAGAACCTGCAGCAAAACCAGTGAGGATGTCAATGTTTTGATTGCTGGTGATGATGATTATGCAGAGAAACCAGATGATCAGTGTCCGAGAATTTCTCAGGACGAAGTGGATTCTATAAATTATGATTCCGAAGAGAAATTCAGCGAGTTGATAAAGCGGTTGATAGCTCAGAAGGAAAGCGAGATAGAGAGCTGCAAGAACCTGGTGGATGCATTTCAGGTCTTGGATTCTAAAGAAGAATCATTCCTGAATATCGATGCTCCGATTTCGGGAGATTCTCAGAGAATCGAAGAGACAAGCTCTGCAAATGAAAGCAAAAGGTCCCAATATACACAAACAATTGTAATTTTGAAGCCTGAACCAAATAGCTCGTCTGTTGGCTCATCACCTGGAACACATGCTACAGGCAACAAGGCCAAATATGGGAAATTCGGCTCTCGCTTCATTCTCAGTAGAATCAGCAGAAGACTAAAATCTGCTGTTGGAAAAAATCCATGCAATGCTCAACATGACTCTGATCCTGATCCAGATCCAGATGCATTGTCGTCTAACATGAGTCAAAACTGTTGTCTGGGAGAAGAGATAGAGACTAATTCCGGGAGGCATGTTTCAGATGGAGAAATATTGCCTGACATTGCTTCAAAAAGTGAGGCTAATAAAGAGGACTCTATCCATGGAAGTGAAGATTCGAAGAAGAGTATGTGTCGTATATACATCGTAGCCAGGAAACACCTGTCTGAAATGCTTGCAGAAGGAGACAGAGATGTTGATTCACCGGATAAGGAAGTACCAAGAATCCTCGGGAAGATTCTTGCTCTCCCTGAGTTCTCCACACCAGAAAACACTCCAAGAATGACCTTGGCGCATGATTTTGTTGGTCATCAGAAAACCGAGAAACCAAAGATTCAACAATGCAGTTCAGAAGATTACTCTGAGACATTTGGATTGGATTCAAACAAACATGAAGGAACAGCGTCTATGAGTGATATGCCAGGTCCGGGAGGTGATTATTTTTCTTCTTTTCTTCTGATGTGATTCTTTCTCAGCCTTGGCGGGTTTCGAATTGACAAAATGAAACCAACTGCTTTTCATTTGTGATCAGCAGGCGTTTCAGACACCAGGAAGGGTGAGGAAGAGAAGGCTATCCTGGATTCATTTTCCGAAGCAATTAGCTATTCCATTATCCACCAAGATGCATATGTTGATGAAGATAACTTTGAATCTCATGATGAAGATGAGCACAAACAACTGTTGGAAAAGGTTTGAAGCCTTGTGTACATGATACATATTCAATTGCTTTCTTGAGGAAGGCTCATATTTCCTGCTTTACCCCGTCTCAGGAAACATTTGACGAGAGCCATTCACCTTGTTCTCCACCAAATTCTTCAGTAAGAATGTCTGAGTGCCAAGAAAATGCCACTGATGTGCTGGGAAAGTCAAGTCCTGTGTCTGTGCTTGAGCCTCTCTTTACAGATGATGACCTTAGTCCAAATAGCTCCGGGTTCTCTTCAGGTAGGCCTAAAAAGAATTTGCAGCACAAGTTCAGTATCCTGGTGAAAACTTTTATTCAAAGCTCAGTTTCTGACCTTTTTCATTGACTCAATTAGTCGAAATGCGGATGCAACCACTGTGCATAAGATTCGATGAACCTGATTCTCCAAAACATGACAAAGACAATGGTGTCAAAGCTAGAATGGATGACAAGGAATTGGTACTTGCATACATCGAAGCAGTGGTGAAATCCTCAGACTTGAACTGGGAAGAGCTTTTGGCGAGATGTTTTTATTCGGAGCAGATTCTTGAGCAGGCTCTAATGGATGACATATATTTCTGTTCTACAAAGCTCTGCACTGATAAGAAACTCCTTTTTGACTGTATAAATGAAGTTCTTAAGGAGTTTTGTGGGCATGGCCCATGGATTTCATTCGTCAAACCAGCAGTCCGGTTTTTCCCAGACATGGAAAATGCTGCTGAAGTGGTGCAAGAAGAGGTTTACTGGCACCTCTTACCGTTGCCTTCTCCTCACACACTAGACCAGATAGTCCGGAAAGACCTGGCTAGGACAGGAAGCTGGATGGACCTCCGCTTTGATATCGGCTGCATTGGCTCTGAAACAGGTGAAATAATCCTTGACGAACTATTAGAAGAGATAATCAGCAACTGCAACACCCTACACAAGCTGATTCCTTGAGTCTCACTGCTCCAATTCACTACCAGAAAGTAAACTTTTTGCTTACAAGAAAGACATTATCAAAAGGCTTCTTTGTTTACTCTGTACATTTCACTTCCACTGCCACGGACAAGCTCTAGTTTCCCTTCTTGTGCAGATACACACAACCACAGCTTTTCACTGTTTTCTTCTCCATTTAGCTTCTGTAGAGTTTTGAGTTCTGTTGTGAATGTTAGCTGTATGTTGTTATATGAGGATGATATGTTGTTATATGAGGATGAATAAGACGAACATCTTGCTTTATTATGTTTCAGCCAAGAATCAAATCCAATACAGTAAATATTCGACAGATTAAGCTCTTTGCCAATTAAGGCCACTAATTGATTAAAAGAAGAATATTTGATAGTCTAAAAGATGTTAAGGCTGCGTACTTGATTTTCTTCTTTTCTTGCCGAATGATTAGCTTCATCATCTTCTTCACTGTCACCATCACTGATGTTCTTACTTGATTCAGCAACAGAATCAGCATATTTTCTTCTTCCTGCACAGAACTTGGCTTGTAATTTTTGATCAAGAGGGTCGTTTCAGTTGCCATAGCAAAGAGCGTTTGTAACGCTGAATTCAGCGTCTAAAACTAGCGTTCAAACTTCCAAACGCTTTTGCAGGACGAAGAGTTGAGAGATTTTTTACCGTTTGTCTAAATTTTTTCTGTTTACGAATTCTCTTATATATATCTCTAAATATAATTTTTAATTATAATTAATCAAAATTCAAGTCTTTTTAAGATTCAGAACACAATCATAACCAAAAAAAGAAAAAAGAAAAACACATTTTGTTTTGTATTCTCATTACGTTACATCCCAAAAAAAGAGAGGAAAACTTGTTGATATGTCAGTGCTTAAAAGAAAAAACTCAATATCGAAACCCTAATCATCTCTGTTCCTCACTGTTCTGTCGACGTAAAGAACATCATCAATCCACGAGACAACATTATAAGCCAAACCTTCTAAAACCCTCGAATAGCTTTCCAATACCGCCTTTCCCACATCCTATCCAAAACAAAGAACAGAATCATCATATTTTTTTTTTTTTTTGAAAATTCATCATATAACTGCGATCTTTAAAATGAATTGTTGAAAAGTTCTAATACGACTACTTACTCGATTGTACTGAATCTTGCAGATGTCAAGTGAAGTCTGAGAAAGTTCAGGGTATCTCTGTTTGAGACAGAAGAGTAAGCTCCTAGCTCGAGCCGCGAGAATGTGGTTCTTGTCATTGCCACGTTCAGCATCGCCACCGATATCTTTCATCATGTCCCATGAGGACTTAGAGTGAGTCAATCCTCCAGTCTTGCGCCTCCACGTAACCAGTGAAGCCTCGACTTTGTCAGCGAGCTCAAGCGCCTCGTGCTCCGATGAAATCTTCAAGATGTCGAGAAGCTGGTCTGGATAAAACTTCTCCGCCGTGCACAGTTGCTTGTATATCACGTCTCCTACACTTGCTTTCCCACTCTGCCCAGAATTTTTTGTTTTTAAAGTAAAAACAACACCGAGTTAATCACTATACGTACTACACATTAGTTTTTGCTGTTTGTTTGCGTTTATAATTTTTTTTTAATATCGTCTATTGTTCTTCAAATGAAAGAACTTTGTAAAATATTTCACAATTTTTCTTAATGAACAATATGCGATAAAAATATAATGTTTCACATTTATACAGAAAAAATCTTGCAATTAGCACTGCAATATATATATTTTCTAAAGTCTAACAATTTACCTCTATTTCTAGTATGATTTAAAAATATATTAAAATTAAAATCCTAATACCAAACACGAAGGTGTTTATGCAAATATTTGTATAAATAAGTACAAATTTTGATATGTCGTTTTTGAAGTGATAATGACAAATCGCTAAAGATCATTGTCAAAACAAGTGCAAATTCTTCTGAATATCTCCCTAATCATATATGTATACATACCTTTGGAAGAGTTGTGAGGTATGAATCAGGAATATCCATGTCATTAAGAGTAGAATCGTTAATGGCCAATGCTGCTTTATGTATCTGATTGGCACAATCGCGTTTGTGACGCAAATGCTTTCGTTCCTCTTCCGATAAACCTTCAGCAGGAACACATGGCACCGGAAGCCACCATTTCTCGTCTTTCCGTTGAACCACCACTTTCCGAAACGTTCCTGAATCTCTACCACCACTGCCCGAGTTCATCGATGAGCTTCCTCTCTCAACGTACCAGAACTCATTCTCTATAAAACTATCCAATATCTCCTACAAAAGCCAAACCAATCCTGTTGGAAATCTTGAATCTTGATTCTCTCTCTGTCTAATTCGAATGTTCCACTTACCATTAGCATGTTATCGAGTTTTCTCAAAGCAGGAAGATTCATGAGAATATCAGATCTTAGCTTTGTTTCTGTTATCTGAATTCGAAACAACCACAAAATCGGGCTTTTAGATTGTGTGTGTCAAAATTAAGATAGCTGTGAAATCATATCATTGATTAACTTTTTACCTCAACGTTAGTACCAAGAGATCTTGGAATAACTTCGACAATGTAATCACAAATAGACATAAAACAATTCATCTCTCGTTTCCATAAGTCCTTCTTCTCTGTACTCAATGGTTGTAACCTTAAACTCTGTCCGAACACAGTCGCTGCAATAACACAACACACACACAAAGGCTAAACCATAAATCCTCTGTTTCGAAAACAGAGTATATCTGAGAGGAGAAGGCGAAGACAAACCATAGAGATTGGTTATGGAGTTTGAGACAGTAACAGCTGTACAAACTCCTTTCCCACTTCCTGACATGTCTTCACCAAGCAATAGCTTCGCAAATCTTTCCCTCATCATCTCTAGCTCTGCATTCAGATACCTCATTTAATCGAAATGAAAAGAGAACTAAAGTTACAATCTTTATAATTTACCTGCGTCTTCTGCAGAATCAATGTCACTGTCTGGATCATTATCTTCTCCGCCTCCATCTCCGTCGACGTCATCCACGACGTCTTCTTTTGGTTCCACGGCGTCTTCGGAGAGATCTTCTTCATGGCCACTCAAGACAACGGCGTTAGTGTTCGACGGCCGGTTGTAGAAGCTCTGAACGTCGAACCGGTGAGATAATCCGGAGATATCGGAGTATGTTCTCCGGTAAGGCGAAGAAACACTCGTCGGAGTTCCAGAGACAGATACCTCGTTTTGGTCGGAATTCGATGAACTCTCCATCACGACTGTGTATTGATCGATGGTCCGGGGAGTTTTCAAATTCTTCTCTTTCGTTGTTGGGTCTAATGAACGTGACGAAGGTTAATACATGGAGGCTCCCACCTTCACCTTGAGTTAGATTATTGTTATTTAATATGAAGAAAATAAAATTAATAAAGAATGATTATCTCCGGCGAATTATGGCCGTTTGATCTGATTGTGGGGAGAGACGTGCCTTCCACATTTGGCTAATCAATCTCATAATGAAGGTTGCTATATATGCGTTAGGTGTATAATTCAAGGTTGTCCCATTCATGTCTAACTAATACTATTACCATAATATCGCCATTTTCATATTTAAGTTTTTACTACAGCAATAATTTTTAATACATTTACATGCGTTTTCCTTCAAATTTTTAATTTGTCAGTTATATTTCGATTTACGACAACATCTTTTAATGACGCTTGTAAATTTGTAATGTCAGTTTTTGGGTCAACTTCGAAACCTCGCGATGAGAAAGAGGTTTCAGGCCATGGTCAAAGTCGCTTTCCTTCGCTTTGTAAACCGGGGTGCAGTCCACGTCGAAGAGAGTAAAACCGCACGCAGTTTGTTGATAAACAACAATATTAGACATCATCACATCATGCGAAGTGTGAGGGGTCAGGCAGGTCACGTGACTATGAGGAGGCTTGTGCGCCGCAGAGAGCATCGAAATCTCGTGATGGTGGTGTTGGCACGTGCTTCCCTTCACACGTTTAATGAGCCCGTCTCCTCTTCCTTCGTTTACGCACACACACACACGCCTAGTTCGTGCCAAGCATTAGCTTCACACACACCTCTTTCTTCCAGACACGCTCAAGCGCTACACACGCGTGAAGCTCGTCTTCCATTTCACGCTGCACGCTCCTTCACGCGCCTTCTCCATCTCACCGCCGGATCCGCCCTTTTCACCCGCCGGAGATCCACCGTTTTCTCCTCCTCCTCTCTCTCTTGGTTTCGGGTGGTCCCGTGGACGGCACGATCGGGTCCTATTGTTAGGGTTTTTTAGTATTGCTCGGCGATTCGCCCAGAGGACCGAGAAATCTCCCGCATTCCGACAATTTTCAAGAGTAGGTGTGTGATTTTCGAGAGAATTGCGCTAGAAACTTATTCACCGAAGGCATATGATATTATTAGGTACTTAATAATCTGCAATTCCACATGAAGAAATCCTAACTCTGTCTAGTTGGTCACAAAGTTTTCCGATTTCTCGTTTGAAAATATGTTTGTAGATAAAATGCTGATTATATGAACAGTTGTATATTTTGTCTTGTAGGTTTCTGATGAATTTAACAAGTTAGACTGAGAGTTTATGCACATTGAGAGATAGAAGATCAATTTCGTTGATACTTGAAATTCTCCCAAATTTCTGGCCAATTGTAAGCAAAGAAGGAAGGAAAAATCATAAAAAATTTTTTGCTGCATTGTCCAAAAGGCGTACACGTGGAGTAATAAAACCACATAAGTAAAGATGGAGCTTTTCACCGAAAGGCAATAACATTCTTGAGCAGCAAAGTTTAAGTTGTAAGATAAGTAATGGCAACGGATATGCAGAAACTGCTTGGAACTAGTGAAGAGGATGATGACGAAGAAATGGATATGGATGTGAAGGAAGAAGATGACGGAGACCAACGGAATAGACGAACACGCGCAGCTTCAGGCAGTAGTAATGACGAGTTCATGTTTCAGCAGTCAATGCAAGATCAAGTGGGCACTCCTGGGGGAGGAGGAAGTCGCAGAAGTAGACCGCTTGAAGAGAAGGAGCGAACAAAGTTGAGAGAGCGCCATCGAAGAGCTATAACTGCAAGGATCCTAGGCGGGTTACGAAGGCATGGGAATTATAATCTGAGGGTCAGAGCTGATATTAACGATGTTATTGCGGCTTTAGCCAGGGAAGCTGGATGGGTTGTTCTTCCTGATGGAACTACTTTTCCATCCAAATCTCAGGTACTTATTTGCCCTGTCCCTGTGCTATGTATTATGTTTTATAGTCTAGTTGAGTTTCTTCTATTGCCTAGTATATGTTATAAGCCAGCATAATGTGCTTATACTCATATTTGTCACAAATCGTAGGCGTTTACCTTGATCCTTGGCTGTGGAAAAATTTCGTTTTCATTAGAAATTTTATCACATCTTCTAGTCATTTTAATGTCAATAGAGGCTTAATTTGAGTCGGATTCGGTCCAGCATTTTCATGAGGTTATGTATCCTGACGCATCCATTTCAGCAAATGATAAATCGATTTCTTGAATGGTTTCCTCTGCTTAACTATTTAGGGGACAAAGCCTCCTGGTGGTTCTTCTGCAGTTGCTGCAGGTTCATCAGCTTCCCAAATGGCATCACAGCAATCCTCACCTCCTGCTCTTAGAGGAGTATTATCTGGGCATAGAAGCACAGCGGAGCTCAACGCTTGCCGTATGAAAGGTGTTTTCACACCCGCTCCATCTCCATATGATTTACCCCCAACTCAATCTTCAGAACTGGTTGGCAGTGTAAATAAGGCTGACGGGCTTGTTGGTTGTTCAGTCGATGTTATCAACTCTAAACAGGTAGCGACACTGTGCTATTACATAGAAAATAGGAACTTGTCACAGTTCAGTCCTTTGCATTTACATTGCTTATTTAATATTAATGAAGTTGAGAGTCTCCTCAACTTAAGCAAAACAATTCAAAAACTGAAAACATCTTAAAAATTCACCCATTAGATTTCAACTGTATGCTTGATTATGTCCATGCATGTATCTGTGTTCAAATCTGATGACTCTCTTCCACATTTCATATTTGGTAGATTCTCGAGATTCCTCCAAATTTGACCGAACAAGATTTCTCTGGCACTCCTTATGTTCCGGTTTATGTGATGTTACCAGTAAGCAACTTTAATCGTACCCTTTACCCATGGTTGTCCTGAACTTTCTCCTTACTAATGAAGTTCTCTTTTCTATGTCAACAGCTTGGGGTTATCAATATGAAGTGTGAATTGGCTGATCGAGACGGACTGGTAAAGCACTTGAGGATATTGAAGTCAATCCATGTAGATGGGGTTAAAGTGGATTGCTGGTGGGGAATAGCTGAGGGTCATTCCCCCCAGGAGTATAATTGGAATGGTTATAGGCAGCTTTTTCAGATGGTCCGTGATCTGAATCTTAAGATACAGGTCTGTCTTTTGCCTGGATGATGCGTTGAGATACAATTTTCTTAATAAGGTTGCGTTAGATGATTTGTTCCCAAGCTTTATATGCATCTCACTTTCTTTCTTTCTTGCTAGGTCCTAATGTCCTTTCATGAATGTGGGGGCAATGTTGGTGATGATGTTTGCATTCCACTTCCTCATTGGGTGGCAGAAATCGGGCGAACCAATCCTGACATATATTTTACTGATAGAGAGGGAAGACGAAACCCAGAATGCCTTTCTTGGGGTATTGACAAGGAACGTGTTTTAAGAGGACGAACTGCACTTGAGGTATACCCATGCCTACAAGCAATCATCTATATCTCTCTGTCGATCAATGGATTCTTCAACACCTAATGACTTTCTGCACGATTATGCTTTTTCATACAATTTCCTATGTAGTAATAAATTGATTAAAAGTCACAATTAGATAGGTAATCTCCAGTTTAGGCTAAGCAAAATGTTATTCTTTAGCTGCCTAATTGTTGTGTCTTTTCTTTACCCCTGAATATCTGCTTCTTGTTATCACAGATATTTGAAATAACCAGCTCACGAAACACTTAATGGTTTTGGTGGATTTAATTAGGTGTACTTTGATTACATGAGAAGTTTTCGGTTAGAGCTTGCAGAGTTTCTAGAGGACGGTGTAATATCTGTGGTTGAAATTGGACTAGGCCCCTGTGGAGAGCTACGGTATCCTTCTTGTCCCATAAAGCATGGGTGGCGATATCCAGGCGTTGGAGAGTTTCAGGTATCTTTCCTTTCAAAAGTTTAATATTCTTGAGATAGCCAAGCTTCATAGCTAGCTTACTTCCACTTCCACACAATGACCATTCCGTTGCACCGCTACAGTGTTATGACAAGTATCTTTTGAAGAGCCTGAGAAAGGCAGCAGAATCGAGAGGGCACTTGTTTTGGGCTCGAGGCCCAGATAACGCCGGCTCCTACAATTCCCAACCGCAGGGAACCAGTTTCTTCTGTGATGGAGGTGATTACGATGGCCTGTACGGAAGATTCTTTCTCAAATGGTACTCAGAGGTTTTGATAGATCACGCTGACCAAATCCTCTCTCTCGCTAAACTAATATTCGACACAGGCTGCATTGCTGCAAAGGTGATTGATTGTAGTTATCTAAGCCATTTGTAAACCAATAAAAAATTGGAGACATTTTTGTCATAGTTTTCTCACAATTGACTTAACACAGCTCCCAGACGTCCACTGGTGGTACAGAACAGCAAGCCATGCCGCTGAGCTAACTGCTGGGTTCTACAACCCGAGCAACCGAGATGGTTATGCTGCGATTGCATCTACGCTAAAGAAGTATGGTGCCACTCTGAGTTTTGTGTCTGGAGAAGTGCAAATTCTAAACCGTCCCGATGATTTCTCAGGAGCGTTAGGAGAACCTGAGGCAGTAGCTTGGCAGGTAAGAAAAAAAAATCCTTGGAAAGTCTTCTCTATCAGTAAAACCTCAATTTAAATTTGATTCTTTTTGCAGGTGTTGAACGCTGCATGGGACAGCGATACACCGATTGCTCGAGAGAACTCGCTTCCTTGCCATGATAGAGCTGGGTATAACAAAATGATAGAAAGCGTTAAGTTTCCGAACGATCCAGATAGAAGGCATTTGTCATCATTTGCCTATAGTAGGCTCATCCCAGCTCTCATGGAAGGACATAACATTGTTGAATTCGAGCGGTTTGTCAAGAAATTGCATGGTAAATATATAAAATCCCAATCCCATCATCCATCAATCTTTGATTTCCGTGTTGTAATCTTCTTCTTTGGTCTCCGTCTGCTACAGGGGAAGCTGTAATGGATCATCATCAACAGGTTTAGAGTTTAGTTTGTCCCACAAAAAAGATCAGTTAAAATTATTCACTGTTAATGTTGTTAATTCTAGTAGTTTAGCATCTTTTCTGTAAATTTTATCACGAAAAAGTTATATGAGAGAAAGAAAGAGAGACATTACTAAAAAGCCTCATGTGGCTTTGGCTAAACCATCTGATCTTTTGTTAGCCCTAGTACTTATTAATCCCTATTTATTACTTCCACGTTTGAGATTATCATCACTTAATGATGGAAGGCAAGCATTTCAATTTTTGGTCTATTTGGCTATTTTGGTTTATTCTGTTTGAGAAAAATATATTATCGATCTAAAAGTAACCAACAAGCAGTAAGACCGCGTAAACTGCAAGTGTACAACACAACACAGACAAGGAAATATATAGAAGAAGAAGGTAAAGTTTCCCTACCAAAGTCTACTACTTGCTTCTACGTGTTATTAATAGATACTAAATAGCAAATCTAAGTTAGGCAACGATCACATCTTCCTTCTTTGTTTTATCTATCATATTTGGCAACACAGAGTAGATTGTCATTCATTACTTCAAGATTTATGCCAACCATTTGATGAATGATTAATCTCATGGAGCCTTTTCTTTGCAATGATCCGGTTGCGTATGACCTTCTCGGATTCAACAGCTTCATCAATGTTACTAAGCACCATAGAACATAGCTCGTCTAAGGCCAGCATAGAAAACGGCTCTTCTATAAGAACACCCACCTGTAGAAAATTCAAGCAAAAGTTGAGGCAAGCAAAAAAATGGTTATTGGGTTTCGTTTGTGAAGGAGGAAGGAGTTGAGTACTTCTTCGATGCAGAAGAGAGATGCAGCGCTGATGAAAGTAGCAGGAACAACATTCCAGTGGCAATCATCCCAGAGGATAATAGGGAGTGTAAGATGCCATAAGACTAAGAACCTTGACGTTAGTCGTGTGTAAGAAAGTGGAATCGGGATGCCCATTAGTTGTTCACATACACCAATTCCTTCCTGTAATTGCAGCATCTTTGATTCCTGTAGAGGGAGATATGTGATCAGAATCACATTCATAGATCACAGTTAAAAAAATGAAGATGCTTAAAAGACGGAAGAAAGATACCAACATATCTATCTTTGTATTGTCCTCCAGTTTCAGCAGCTGAAGGCTCTGAGAGATGAATTGGATGACACAACGTGGACGATGCTTTGATTGAAGAATTAAAGACAGATCATCTGCTTCTATCACATTCCGGAGATCACCAGCTATATCTGAACCATAAATCACATGACACTAAACATGACAAAATTGCAATCAATCATCGATCTCCGTCTACCTAACCCAACCTAAGCATCACAAGTAACAACAACAGACCTTAAGCGCCACAGGGAAAGCAGCAATGTAACGCAAAAGCGTATCTCGGATTATCAATTCATCGCCGGAGCCATGAACGGAAGAAATGACTTGCCTAGCTAAATCATTGGCTCCAGTTATAATCTTAGCCCATGCTTTCCTTCCTTCTTCAAACCTTGAGTAAGAAGCCTCGGTGCGAAACACCAGAAGCAGAGCTAAAGCCGGAGCCGTCAGCTGATACGGAAGAGGAGAAGCTCGAAGGACGGGGAAGAAATTAGGCAACCAGTCCATACCCACGGCGGAGTTGTAGCCGGCGATCAGGATCGCGACGGTGGTGAAGAAGAAAACAGGGGGAATCAAAGACAGTATAACGCGTGAAGACGGGCTCGAGGATACGTGACGCAGATGGCGGAGTGAGCTTCTATGTCTGACCCACTTTTCGTGAGTGTAGAGAGAGCGTTTCTGCTGCATCCGTCTCTCTTTGATGCCGTCCGACCAGTTCGGGACAGCTTTGAGGAACGAAATGAGCTTATTGGATAGATTTATCGGAGGCGAATCGTCGGATTGGGGGCCGGAGGAGACGCAGGAAGGATTGAAATGGAGGGATCTGCGAGCTCTGACGGAGATTCCGGGGCATAATCGTGGTTTGAGGAGGGATCGGTGGGTTAAGTTAGAAGAAAAAGATAGGTTCAAGGACTGATTCATTTGGCGGGAAAATCGAGGTTTCGGGCTAGGGCTTTTGGTGGAGAATGGAGACGACGACGATGAGCGAGAAAACAAAAAGACACATGCAAAATTGCAGAGTGAAAAGTGAGAGACGAGTGATTTGGAGGAAGGTCGTTGGAACAGTTGTCCGGAAGCGTTAACTTCTAAGCTTTTATTTGGGCCGTATTGGGCTTATATTGTGACTTTTTTATCCTTTATTTTGGGCCTTAATGGGCTAATATTGTAACTTTTTAATCCTTTCTTTGGGCCTTATTGGGCTTATATTGTAACTTTTTATCCTTTCTTTTGGGCTTTAATGGGCTATGTCTTATCTCCTAGCCCATAAAAGTTCCGTATCATACCTATGACGACGTCGTTTTTGGCTCTTGTTGAAATTTAGGGTTTATAGAGATCGCCCAACTGGTTCGAACAACCAAAGTTCATTATCGTTGGGGTGAATTGGAACAGGAAATAATGTCGAAGAAGAACAATTTAGCCAAGAGAAAGAAGCAACACGAATACAATCTCCAAAGTACGTCTCTTTTCGTAATTTTTTTAACGATCAGTACAATACGCATCTGTATATACGTTGTCAACGACATAAGGAATTTTCCGATTCGCAGAAGAGAAAGAATTACAGGATAAGAAGATCAAGAAGCTTCAAACTAACAAGAACAAGATGAAAGTAAGAACCTTCTATGTCTCTATCTGTTAAATTTGATCTTTACTTTATATATATCCGATTCTGTTGCGAGGAATGATATTTTCTGACTGACTCGATTACTTTAGCTATGGTGGAACGATTTGATAGATTTGAATTTGATCTATGGTGTTTTTCAGAAGACTGTTGGGAGAAACAAAATATTATTAGTAGAACACCTGACTAATTTGTTATAATCCCTAATCTTTTTCTGAAGCTTATGATATCTGTGGTTGGTTGATTTTGTTGTCAAGGTTGATGGTAGTGGGAAGAAGAAGAAAGGTGGATTTTTTGTTGGCAAGAAGAAATTGAAGACAAAGCTGACTCCAGCTGCTAAAGCTAAAGCTGCTCAAGCAATGGAGCTAGACAATTGAGAAGAAACCTGTTTTCTTTTTTCACTTGTATGTAAACTGTTCTTCATTGATCTTTGCCATTTGCTTTGAAGAAATCAGTTTGAAGCTATCTTCTGTTTTTCCACCAAATCCCGCACCTTGATTGCTTCTTCTTGTAGGGTAGAAATTTTATGTATCATCTTCCTTTTGAGCTCAAGATTTTTGCCTGTCAAACTTTATAGGATCATTGTGGAATTAGGGCGATTAATTTGTTTTGATTGCTAGTCGTTATCCGCTATGAATCACCGTCTACTTTTCTGAGATGTATATTGCTCATCATTACAATAGATTCTGATTTCTCAGAAAAAAAAAAATTGAACTTTTAGGTGGATAGAAATATTGGGTATAATAAGACATTCATAACATATATTTCCTGCTTTATTACATTTCCACTAAACATGGACATTAAAACAGATTTTTTTTTTCTTTTTTTTTTCATATTGTCATAATCAAAGTCTAATATATACAGTCTCACACATTACATGGTACAATAAAGTTGGTTTCTAATAGGAAAAAATCTCAAAGGCTTTGAGAGGTTATATCATCCCATCAATTAAAGATGTCTTCTTCTCAGCCTCTCGTCAAAATGGCTCTCAAAGTGGGAAGCCAGTGGGTAACTCTCTGACCAGAAAGCCCAATACTTTCTCACTCTCCACTCTCCGGCGCGTGTACTTCAGTCTCTCAACAGGTTCTTCCAATTACAAATGGATTAATTAGTCTATAGACTTTAGACTAGAGAGAGACAGTGATATCAGCTTGACAAACGAAGGGGTGTGTACATGTTGCTGCTGTGTGATACACGCGCCTGATCAAGAGTGTGGCCATATGAGTCATGAGCCGCACACAGATGCCTAGTTGCTATATAGAGCTACAGTCAAAGTCAGTTATTCATTAGGATTTTGAATTTCCAATACATTTTCAGAAAAAATATAAGAAAAACAAAAAAATCCCATTGTTATCCTCACAGTAAATGCTTTTGCTTGAGGGTCTGTTAGAGGCTTTTTTGTTTGTTTCTGTTTCCCTCTGTCACCCAGAAAAAGGAAAACCGAAAAGCACACGCAGAAGAAAGAGAGAGAGAACCCTAGAACCAAAATCAATCTTAGCCATTGTTGATAGAAGAGAAAGCTATCCTTGCTTTTACTTGCCTATGGTGAAAGAAGGGAAGAGAGAAGAGAAGTAAGCTGAGAAAAATTTTAAGCTTTGCATGTTCCTTTCTCCTCAAGTTTTAAAATCTTCATAAAGTCTCCACCTTTGATTCTGTTTTTCTTCTTATCCATTTATCCTCTCTCTCTCTCTCTCTCCTCATAATTCTAGCCACAATCTTTTTAGGGTTTCACAAGTTGTTATCTAATCACTTACAATAAAGTTAAAAGAGTGTTTTTCTTCAACTGTAAATGCAATGGATCGAAGAGATGCAATGGGTTTAACCGGGTCGGGTTCTTACTATATCCAAAGAGGATTATCCGGGTCGGGTCCTCCAACGTTTCACGGCTCATCACAGCAACAAGGGATTCGTCACTTACCTAATCCAAACTCTCCATTCGGGTCAGGCCCCACCGGATTCGGATCTCCTCCTTTGCACGGCGATCCTTCTCCGGCAGCAACAGCAACCGGAGCTATTCCTGCTCATCATATCGGCGTTAATACGATTGCTCCTCCTCCGAGTGAAACTCCGATGAAACGTAAGAGAGGTCGACCTAGAAAATACGGACAAGACGGTTCTGTTTCTTTGGCATTGTCGTCTTCCTCTGTTTCGACCATTACTCCGAACAACTCTAACAAACGTGGCCGTGGTCGACCTCCGGGCTCCGGCAAGAAACAGAGATTGGTTTCCACTGGTAAACAAACTAATCTCTGAAACTTGTAATCTTGAGAAAAAGCTCCATTGTCTAATTGTTTTCATAAGATCAAGAGGACGATTATTTAATATTTTCTTAAGTCAACAATCAACATAATAATTGTTTATTCCTCGTGTGGGAAAAGCTTAAACTTTCCTAAAATGGAGCTAATTTGTTGTCTGTCTATATGTATTATGCAGCTTAAACTCTATGAAGTAGACATCATTTATTGATTCCATGAGCTTTTTTTTTGGATTGGTTAGGTGAATTGATGCCGTCATCTTCTGGAATGAGCTTCACGCCACATGTTATCGCGGTTTCAATAGGAGAGGTAATGTTGAATCACACTATCAAAGAGGTTTTTATTTTATTTTTGTTGCAGTCCTGTTGAAAAGATTTAAAAACTCTATTTTTTTATCAGGACATTGCATCAAAGGTTATATCTTTCTCTCAACAAGGTCCAAGAGCGATTTGCGTTTTATCTGCAAGCGGCGCTGTCTCTACTGCACTGCTTATTCAACCATCATCATCTCCTGGAGCCATCCAATACGAGGTTAAATTTGAAATTTTTCTTTTACTAAAAAGAAAACATTGTTGGTTATGACTGTTTACTTGAAACATATGTTGTGTATAATTCCCAGGGCCGGTTTGAAATCCTAGCCTTATCAACATCTTATATAGTTGCAACTGATGGAAGTTTCCGTAATCGAATTGGAAACTTGTCAGTTTCGCTTGCTAGCCCCGATGGGCGTGTGATTGGCGGTGCCATTGGAGGGCCTTTAATAGCAGCAAGTCCTGTTCAGGTTCGGTTTAGATATTTTTCTTGAGCTCTGCATTTTCTAAAGTCAAAATTCTTGGGATTGAATATAGATGCTTGGTCCTTATCAGGTTATTGTAGGGAGCTTCATTTGGGCAGCTCCAAAGATCAAGAACAAGAAACGAGAAGAAGAAGAAGCTTCTGAAATTGTTCAAGACACCAATGATCATCAAGCTTCTGAAATGGTTTCGCCTGTTCCTCAACAGCCGCCAAGCCAAAACCTGATATGGTCAACAGGTTCAAGGCAAATGGATATGCGTCATGCTCATGCTGATATTGACCTAATGCGCGGCTGATGATGATAGCGAAATCTCTGTGTATATAAAGCATGGAATCGAAGAAGAAAGAACATAAGCTAACCTCTGAACAAAAAAAAAGTATGTGGAAATGTTAGGGAAAAAGTAAGACTGTATTAGTAGTGTACCTCTCAAATCTCTCTAAGCTTATTTGGTTTTCTTGATTTTGTGACTCTTGATTTCTTTATCTCGCCATCAGGGCATGTTCTGTCTTTATGTTTGCAATGAATTTTTGATTATACAGCTTAATTCAAATCGTTGACTGAAAGTCTTTGGTAGAAGTTGACCAGACTGGAGGCATCTTATATCGAAATCTGAGCATTGGGCTTCATATTATCCGATTCATTTTCATCAATGGGCTTGCTATAACTTCTTATATTGTAGAGAGATCATTTAAAAAAAAAAACAATTCAAGAAAAATTTGATGAATGATGAATGATGGTCATGGAATCGGCGTGACAATTAGTTTTAGTAAATTAGCTTAAGGTGCACATTTGGAACTCTACGTCTTTTAAGAAAAAATTACTAGTCCAATTTATTTTTTTCAATAATATTTTGATGGATATATTCTATCATATAAATTAAAGTTTGCTAATTTCCCTAAATAAATAATTCAGCGAAACAAACATTATATATTGCCATATTGGCTATTTTTTCGTCGCCATTGTTTATTGAATTTGACTATGAGATTTTGCATTCAAGTTATCATTGCAGAAGAGTAAAAGAGAGAGAGCAACGTCGCCCGTAAATGTAATCAACTAAATACAAATTTACGACCCATTTTCTATTCATATGATCGGTGCTAATAATTTTTTTTTTGGTGCTAATAATTTTATGTCTATGTCACGTGATTAACGAATATGAAACCGTATAAAATCAGACGATTCTTTAAATTAGCTTGAGATGGTCAATCCCTCGTACACTGCAGATTTTAAAAAAGGACGCATAAGGAGTATTATAATTAGTTATCTTATCTTAATCAAATCAGTTGAAGTTTATTGCTTCAAGTAATTCACTATCAGCAATTGATCAACAACTCCAATGAGTTTAATTTTTCATCAATAAATTAGTTATCACGACTTATCAATAACTTGTAAGGTTTTTATCACTTTATGTTTATATACACTTACTAATTTAGGAGATTTACAGAACATTCATGATAAGTCAATGCAACAGGAATAGCTGGAACCATAAAAATTACGGTGTGAATAAAAGAATATAGTTATTTAACCACTCTTCTTTAAGACTTTGAATAAATTTTGTATATAGATTTTTGAAAGTTTTCATACATAAATCAAGAAGACATCAAAATATCTTGGGGTGGGTTTAGTTTTCATATCATGACAATCTTTGTGTTGTACACAAAAAGACAAATATCTGTTTGTATATTCCCTAATTTGAAATTCATTCGAACACATTTAATATACTAGTCGGAAAAGTTTTACTCGTTTAACTTTGGTAATCTCAAAATGAATGATAATTATCTAAAAAAAGCAAGAGCCTCTTTGGTCAAGGCTTCTTGCCATTGGTCAAATTACGAAAGTATTGATCTTCCCAAAACTCAACTTGACGAGTCAAATTAGCTTTTGTCTCAAGAACCTCTCTTAAAGCCAGAGGGTTATAAGGAGGAGGCATCTCACAAGGAGACACTTCACTAGGAAACATCACCATCGACTCCGCCATGAAATCTCTCCACCGTCCCGTCGCCGGACATCCCATACTATCCGGCGTAATCTCTGTCGCTCCCAAAGGAATCTCCGGCTTAAACTTCAAAAGCTTCGCATACTCGTTCATCAAATGGAACATGTAATCATACACATATTCCATTTTCACTTCCTCTCTTATATATCTACTCCCTTCTTCTCCTATCTTACGCGCCTGTCAATTTAACCCCAAACCAGTGGGTTAATTCGTAACAAACCAAAATTTCCTGGGTGTAGACTTTAATAAATTTACAAACCTGGTCTAAATGTATATTTCCCCAATGTACAGCGAATTTTAGGGAAGTACACTTAGAGTTGTCTCTGATTGGCCAATAATGTTGTAATGGCATCATTCCTCGTATGTAAAAATCGTAGTACTTAGGTCTCACGTATAATGTCATTGAGTCGCATGCCATTATATATTTCTCACTCACTGACCATGCCCATCCTTCTATATAAATCTTGTACCTATTCCAAAATTTATTAAAATCGAATATATATTACCAAAATATAATCTCCAAAAAGCAAGTAAATAAAATGGCTAAAAATAATTGATTAATTATAACCTGTGTGTGCATTGGTTCTCTAGGTTTGAGTTCTTGAATCCTTGTCTGGATTCTGTACCCCAATCCTTCAAAAAAAATGATATAAATTTCTTTTGAAATTAGATTAATTATAAAGTATCAATTTTTTTTAGAAAAAAAATTGAGATTTTGAGGAAACCTTACTTGGATGTAGAGACGAGTGTTCCAATCTTGTTGGTCCGAGACATTACATCTAAGAAGATCTCTTCTAGTGGGGGCCACATTGGGGTTTCCTCTCCAATAAGCATACGCCACGCGGTCTTCCCATTGCGTCATCTTATTCCCTTCTGCTATTGCCACTAGCGATTTAGGCCAAGGCTTTATATTAATCTCAGCCCTGGCCCAATAACAATTAATTAGGCCCAATTTATAAGCCCAATTAAATAGAGGATTATTATTATGGATTATTGTGGGTTGCTTTTACCAGCCCCAGAAGGACCAATCAGGGAAGACGATATCCAAGCTGGCGTCATCGGAGCAGTAACGGAATAATGGAGGTGGGGCCGGGTGATGTTGACCTTGAAAGTCTTTAGATCGGACGGTCGGTCTATCATTAGTGTCAAACATGAGCTCTAGATCCGGCAATCTCCCTGGGTACCACCGTAGCAACTGTAGGATGCCCCACAGAGTAAAAACATCTCTAGTGTCGATCGATTTTCTGTACTTCTTAACGTACACTTTCCCGTCGAGGATTATTACCCTGAATCGCGCCGTCCTCCTTGCTCTCTCAACCATCCCTCTCGTTATCCCTGTCTCTTTCCATGGCCGTAGATCCTCGTGGATCCAACGGAAGTAAGAAGGACACGTGGATGTTCGTGAATCGGCTTCGTTGTTGTTGTTTCTCGAGGTGCCCTCTTCGGGAATTGGAATTTGCTGTTGTTGTGTTTGGTTCTGTACGACGTCGCATCGGTGAGGGAATCTACCCTCCGTGATTGGTGATTTTCTGATTGTTGTTGTAACTTGCTTCAGACCTGCAAAAGTTGTCTGAAACAAGAAGAAGAAGACTTAAGTTCACAAATTCACTTAACTGAAGAAAACAAAAAAAGGAGATGTGTTTTAGAAGATTCGAACTCACCAAATCAAAACAACCCCATAAGTTCAAGAGAAGAGCAGATATGAAGAGAGAAAAGACGAGGAACAGAGTAGCTTTTGCGATGGGTTTTCCTGGATGCGACGCCGTTTTGATGGAGACATAATAATTATGCCTGTTCGTTTGAGGATCGTTGCTGTTCCTCTTCATGCTTTTCCGTTGAACCATGAATCTATCTATACTTTCTCCTGTTCAGCTTTTATATACATACACAAACATTCAACACAAGATAAGAAAACGAGATCCAGGCGAGATTAAACGTTACCGAAGCGAGGAGAACGCACCAAAGCTTTGATTTTGAAGTTCGATTGGTGCTTTTCCACGAGGATTTGAATCTTGTTTCACGTTTTCTTCAACACTAACCCTGGCTCGCATCTTTTGTGTTCATGAAGTTCATAATATTGTTTACTTTTTCAGTTTTTCCAAGGGTTAATGTTTTTGAATATTAAAGACATAATATTATATTAGTAGGAGAAATTGGTCATGCATTTTCCTATGATCCCTATCACATAAAGACAATGATACATGATCTAAATTAATTTCCCAAATAATCCTTTGTTGTAATCGTTAAATTTATAGAAAATTTAAGACCTTCGAGGTTATAAAACCTTAAATATGTCTACTAAAAATAAAATATGTACGGGTTCAATTAGTTAAATTCTCTTTGAGAAAGTTTGTTATAAATGCCTTTCTAATTGAAAAAGAATCCGAACCCCGAAGAAAGAAGATAAAAAAATTAGCCATTAAGTAAAGTTCAGTGACATGACAGACCATATTCGACAAATCATATACAAAGACAGCATAAATAATCATTAAATAATTCCATGTTGTATGCTTTATAATAATATCGAGAGATAAAAAAATCAAAGTTACATACATACATCTTTCCCAGGCTGTTCAAATCTGTGAACTATGATTATTACCCTTATAACTTAAATCTTATCGCTAAAAAAGATTACAACGTTCTTTTAATTTAACCAGTTGGGCCGTTACAATTCACTAAAGCCCAATAACTACAAAAAGAGTAGTCTCCATCTCAGCCTGGAGGACTGACTAAAAGAGTAGTTCTTTGCTCACAAGTCTAAACTACAAGGAGCAAAGTCAAAAATAAGGGCCTATAATGTCACATGTCTAAACCGGTTTGATCACCTTCTATCCCACGCGCCACTTAACCGGAACGTTCTGTACACGCGACGTGCCTAAATGAGCCGTGGGGTCCAACAAAACCATATCCTTTTGTATCTGTCTCCAGCGTGTCCACTTGGTGAAACTCCACGTCACCGTTTGGTCCACCAGATTATTTAAGTAAATTAAAAAAACAAGTTGATAAAATAAATTCGAGTATCTAGATATTTTTTGTATACATATACGCAGACATACGAAACTTATGTGAATCTATCATAGGACCTCACTCCTAATTTAGGTTCAGTCTTTAGTTCCAAATTTATTTATTTTTTCAAAATCATTAGTAACTAAAATAAAGCAAATATAAAGTAGATCAGTTTAATATAATTTTGATTTTGTTTTGAATTTTAATTTGATTTACTCTATATATGAGCAAAACAAGACATTTTTTCTACACAGTTACGTGGCATCATTGAACCACTTTACCTGTCGGCAGTGAGGTGTTTAATCACATGTATCGCATCCAATGCGTAAGCAAGCTTTACAGCCGTAGGATCACATGGTAACAAAAATCAACGGCTAAGGGAAAACAACTGTCTCACACATATTAAACGCGGGGAGTACGCTCCACCAGTAGCTAACGGAGGATATAAAAACCTCTTTCTCCTTATTGACTAAAGTCTCGATTTCATCCAATTTTGTTTTGTTCGAGGAAAAAAGAAACCATTCATTAGCTCTTGTTCTTCTTCGGCTGAGAGGCAATGGCGGAGGAGCAAAAAACGACTAAGGTTGACGTAGAATCTCCGGCGACTCTAACTCCGGCGACGACGGAAGCGGCTCCTGCTCCGGTGGAAGTTTCTAAAGACGTGGCGGAGGAGAAAATTCAAAATCCACCTCCCGTCGAGTCCAAAGCTCTTGCAGTTGTCGAAAGTAAGCTTTCTATTTACTACACACGTATGGCTTTGTTGTGTTACATGATGATCTTCTACTTGTCAGGTTTGATTCATCTTTATGTTTATGATGAATTTAGGGATGGATTACAATTTTTTGAATCTGTCGTCGACATGTCATAGATTAGCTACAAAAATCCGTCTCATAACCGATAGTTAGAACTAATTCATAGCATTCCATTTTTTTGTTTCAAGAGAATTAGGTTTTTGAAAGGAATATGCTTATAATTAGAAATTTAGAATATGATTACATTTTTTCCTATCGACGTAGATTATAATAATAAAATAATCTGCCTCGTAATTTAGTGTTATCAAAAAGTATATGGAATCATGATAATTCGTTGTGGACAGCTATGAATTAAAGAAAGTGGTTTGCTTTCTTGATTTTTCGTACATGATTAGTTTCTTTAAAGTTGCCTAACTCTTGGAAGATAACAATTAAGTACTAACTTTTAACAATTTTAAAATCCAAGCGCATAAGTTCCTTTTTTAAAGTTTCTATTATCTTTAATTCCTTTTTAACTAGAGTTAAATTCTTGAACTCTAATGTTGTGTTCTGCTTTTCTTTGCAATGAATGGAGTTATAATCGATGGCCTTCTATACTTGATTAGCTGTTGAGAGCCTCGATAATTTGAGACGCAATTTTTTTATTTTTTTACGTTTTCAATTGACGTTTACGTTAACAATGTGTTATACTTATAAGTGAGCTTCTTGCAGAACCCATTGAGGAGCCTACACCAAAGAAAAGTTCATCTGGTTCGGTCGATAGAGGTGAGCTAAACAACATATTGTTTTTATGTTGAATACTTTATGGTTACTAAATTCCATAATTGACATAAAATGTGATGTGTGTGTTTGATCAGATGTGATACTTGCGGACTTGGAAAAGGAGAAGAAAACGTCATTCATCAAAGCATGGGAAGAGAGTGAGAAGTCAAAGGCTGAGAACAAGTAAACTTCTCTTGATCTTCTTACCTAAACATTACTACTTTTGCCAAATAATAATCAGCTAATGATCTTGAAATGATGATAATTGACAGAGCGCAAAAGAAGATCTCCGATGTGCTTGCTTGGGAGAACAGCAAGAAGGCAGCCACTGAAGCGCAACTCAAAAAGATCGAGGAAAAACTAGAGAAGAAAAAAGCAGAGTATGGTGAGAAAATGAAGAACAAAGTAGCTGCGATTCACAAACAAGCAGAAGAGAAGAGAGCAATGATTGAAGCTAAAAAAGGAGAAGAGCTTCTTAAAGCTGAAGAAATGGCTGCTAAGCACAGAGCCACTGGTATCGTACCAAAGGCAACTTGTGGATGTTTCTGAGCCTTTTTTAATTTTTTTTTCTCAGGTCATTGTTTGTAACAATTCATCTCTCTTTTTTTTTTGGTGTGATTCGACAACTCTTTATTGCTTGTTTGCTGTCTTGTTTATATATTGGTGATTTTGTGTGTAAAAAATAAAAATCAAGGTGAAAGATTTTATGGAGTATTTTCTGTAATCGCATGAAGCATCAATCTGTCATGTATAATCCATTAATCCCTAAATTCTAAAATTTTGATACTGGACTTGAGACACAAATCTATTAAAACCCATAATAGCTCAGACAAAGCCTAAGACACAGGTGGATCTCGGAGCAATACGCAAGAGACAGTAGTAAAAATGTTTTCTTCGGTTTGATCTTACTACTAAGAATTTTCTCCAAGTCTTCAAAGTCTTCAAACAAAAGAGACCAAGAAAAGTCATACAAAAACCAAAGGTTTCTTCGAACATGAAAATGAGAGTTGAGAGAAGGCAACCAAAATATTTATATCATGCAGCAGAAGTCTTCAAACCAAAACAAACCGGTCCTGGTTTTAAGGTTCAGATACAACCAACAGATTCCATCGCCATCAACCGCCTATGCTGCCTCTTCTTGCCTCAGTGCAGTACTCTGTGTGTTGCCTTCATCTCTTGAACGAGCTTGTAGCTGCCAAAGCTGAATGATTTGCCTCCTAAAAACACCTAAACAGTGGCAAACCAATCATTGAGAATTTGGTCTACGAGCAATGCGGCTTTCGTTTCAATGTCGAGATGTCAAGAGAGGGAATTGTCTCACCGGTTTGATCCATCAATGCCTCAGCCGGGTGGAGAATGTGCACCAGGTAGGTAGAAATTACTGACAGTAAATTGCCTTATCGATAAGTGAAGGAATTGGCTTGATTTCGGTTCCAAGTTCTTGCTCAGTTTGATACCTGTTGAAAACCATATAAATGAGTAAGAAAGCATATAACAATGAAACAAAAGCAAGGGTGTATCGGTTGAGAAACAAAAGCTGAAGAAGAAACACCAACATTTTGAAGCGGTCTTCATAAGTTACCAAATTCACAGCCAACCCTAGGTGTCCATATCTTCCTGATCTGCCTACCTGGTAATGTCATGATAACCCATTCACAATATGAACTTATAAAAAGAGAATGCGGTTAAGAAGATAAATCAAAATCAGTTTCCCTTAACATACCCTGTGTAGATACGACTCAGATGTCCTAGGAAAATCGAAATTGATGACCACATTCACAGCTTGAATGTCAATCCCACGTGTAAACAAATCTGCAACAGACAGACATTCTCTGTTCTAGTCATATCATCTCTTCCTAAGCATGAAAATTAAACACATTGTCGCTGTTCAAGCACATGAGTAACACTAAACGTACCAGTGCAAACAAGATTTCTGCATGCACCATTGCGGAAATCATGGAAAACCCTGTTTCTATGGTCTTGAACCATCTTTGCATGGATATAGAAGCATGAGTAACCGAGTTCTGTGATTTTCTTGGCCAACAGCTCCACGCGATTGACAGAGTTGCAAAAGATAATGGATTGGTTTATTTGCAGCTGCAGTTGATAAACAGTATTTCCTTATAAACATCCACTACATCGAGTAGCCAGAAAAAAACCTACGGTTTAAGGCAGTCTAGAAATCTGACCTTAGAGAAAAGCGTGTTAAGGCAGTGCACTTTCTGTCTCTCTTCAACAAAAGCGTAATATTGGGTAACACCCATAAGTGTGAGCTGATCCATGAGATTGATAATGTAAGGCTTCCTAAGATATCGATCCTTGAAAGACTTCACGGTGACAGGAAATGTAGCTGAAAACATCAAAATCTGACGGTTTTGCGGCAAGAACTGTATCAACTCCTCTATAGAAGGTTGAAATTCTGCAGACAAAAGCTTGTCGGCCTGGTAAAAGATGTTTGCGAGTCAGAAAAATGAGCTCATGAGAAAAACAAAATTGGTCAACTAATTCTGCAAATATCTAGCATAACCGGAACCGATTTTGATGTATCTTTAATGAAAGTTCTGTTCAGAGAAAAATATAAAAGTTCTGCTGGCAGAAATAATCCAATACACGCGCCATTAGGAAAAATAAAGCTCACCTCATCCATTACAAGCATTGCACAATCTTTCAAAACACACACACCCTTTTTGGCAAGATCTAATATTCTTCCAGGAGTTCCAACCAGCAAATGGACGGGTTGATATAATCGCATGATATCATCCCTCAGACTGGTACCACCAGTGGTGACCATGACCTCAATTTTTAAATATTTGGAAAGCTCCTTGCAAACCTGTGATGTCTGAAGGGCCAGCTCTCGGGTTGGAACTAGAATGACGGCTGCATAAGAGAATAGATCAACAAGGTGTAGAAACTAAAGAAAACCCAGGAAGAAAGAAGCGCTTTACAAATCGGAAAGGAACCCAGTCAGTGGTTTCAGTGAAGTAATGAGCACTGGAAGTTTCAAACAAACCTTGAATGACATTGTTCTCTGGATCGATTTTCTCAAGGGTTGGAATGCAGAAGGCACCAGTCTTTCCTGTCCCATTTTTGGCTCTAGCAAGAATATCACTGCCAGTCAAAGCAATAGGAATGCTTTCTTCTTGAATAGGAGATGGCTTCTCAAAACCCTTCTCATATATTCCCCTTAGCAGATCTCTCTTCAAAAAGTAATCTTCAAATTCATTTCCTTTAGTGGCGGTCACATCCTGCAGACAACATGAAAAAAGTATAAGGGGAATGTATGCTCTAAGGGAACTGCTATCTTCTCAAAACAAGGTTCATATCTCGGTTAAGCATATTACTCAGGAACCTTATACCTCTGTCTGGTAACGATTATCTCGAGGTGGCAGCTTTAACGTCGCCTTCCAGTCCTGATCACTGATAAGCATGAGAAACACACATAATTAAAGAAATGGACACTCACCACAAATCAAACCATATAAAGCAGAAAAATTTTAATCTATTACTCCACCACATCAAGAGCACCATTCAAAACAGTCATTCTTATACTCCAAATCCAAAATCATTTGAAAACAAAAAAAAAAACTCTTCTTTCAACGAGCACTTACTTAGAATCGTTGTTAGCTTCAGACTGAACCGTCTTCTCGACTTCATCTACATAACTCGGATTACCAGGAAGCTGAGGGCGTGTAGACCATTGTTGCTGTTGAGGGCTTTGTGGGTAACCTCGCTGAGCGTACTGCTGAGCATCAGGTTGCTGTGGATTCGGAGTGCGAGAGTGAAGAAACTGCTGCTGAGGTTGCTGCGGAAACGGAGTCCGTGACTGAAGGTATTGTTGCGGCGGATTCGGATTCCGTGACTGAAAATTGGGATCCGGAACCGCCGCTCCTATCCCTGGTGGAAATCTTCCTGTGTTATTGTTGTTCATTACAATCTCTCTTCTCGATCTCCAAACTACACAGAACAGAGAACCCTACTCTACGGAAGAAATCGTAATCTAAGGATGCTAGAAACAGCAATCCGGAGTTAAGACAGGAAAAACAGAGCCTTGTAAGAGATGATTGATGGAAGTCGAGGGGCAAGATCGGAAATGTTGAAATTAACCACAAAACCGTTTCCGCCAGAAATATAAATTAAAATGAAGAACGAAAGAGAAAATCGAGTCCTCGATTCTGTTTATCTGATGATGATAATAACTGAAGAGGAGAAACAGAGAGAGTAATAATTTTCTCGGGAAAATTTGTCGTCTGGTTACTGAGAAAGTGAAAGATACACTCGCCGGCGTCGTTGTTAGGGCGTCAATGGATTTTCTTTTTCTTACACAAGACTCTCTTCACTCTTATCCACATCATTTCTTTCAAACAACCCCCTTAGTTTTCTATAATTATGAAACAACCCCATATTTTTAATAATGGGCATTATTTATCCCATAATTTAAAAATAGAGCTGTGGCTGAAATCATCAAGAAAGCGAAACCTTTCATTTGCTCGGAATGTAAAGTTGAAAAATAAACATTCCCAGAATTAGATCGACATTAATTTAATGGGTTCTCCTCTTTCGAATCTCTACCATTGGAACCAAAATTACCTCAAATCTTAATCAAGAATTTTTGATAAATAAGACAGAGAACTCAGAGATGAAAAGAAGAAGAAAAAATCTGGTTTTTGTATTCTCGTCGTCGTTTGGTCGTGTCCGGAGACTAGAACCGGCGAACGAAGAACAAACTTTGAATCTAATTTCCAAAACAACACACAGAAGAAGATAGAGAGATAGAGAGAAAGAGATAAAATGGCGTTTACAGGAACATTGGATAAATGCAAGGCCTGTGACAAAACCGTCTATGTTATGGATTTGTTGACATTAGAGGGTAACACTTATCACAGATCCTGTTTCAGATGCAGCCATTGCAATGGCACTCTCGTGGTATTTCTTTCTTCTTCTTTCTCCATTGTTACTCTGTTTCGACAATGCGTAGATAAAAACATCAAATCTTTTGTAACAGATAAGTAACTACTCATCAATGGATGGAGTTCTTTACTGTAAGCCTCACTTCGAACAGCTTTTCAAAGAATCTGGCAATTTCAGCAAGAATTTTCAGACAGGTCTCTCTCTCTCTCTCTGTGTTCTGTTTCGAGTCGAATGTTTTTCATTGTCTGTGGCTAACAATATCCAATTACAAACAGCAGGAAAGACCGAGAAGCCGAATGATCATCTGGTAATGAACATATAATTCTCAAAACATTCCCCTTTTATTTCCTGTGATTGTTAATTTTTTTTCATATGAAATCTGATTTCCTCAACTGAATCTTTTCAAAACAAGACTCGAGCTCCAAGCAAGTTGTCTTCATTCTTCAGTGGAACACAAGACAAATGTGCAACTTGTCACAAAACCGTTTATCCACTAGAGAAAGTAACAATGGAAGGAGAGAATTACCACAAGACTTGCTTTAGGTGCACACACAGTGGTTGTCCTTTGACTCACTCTTCTTACGCTTCTCTTAATGGCGTCCTCTACTGTAAAGTCCATTTCAATCAGCTCTTTCTCGAGAAAGGAAGCTACAATCACGTCCATCAAGCCGCTGCTAACCACCGTCGCTCCGCCTCTTCTGGTGGCTCTTCTCCGCCTTCCGATGATCACAAACCTATAGAGAACGCCTCAATTCCCGAGGGAGAAGAAGACAAAGAAGCAGTCCCTGAAGCTGCAGGAGAAGAGCCTGAGCCGGTGGTTGAGTCTTGAGTGTGGTGAGGAACGATCTTATCAGTTCTCAAGTTTGAAGTTTTATATGCTTTTCTGTTTAACTGAATATATGTATACACAAATTGTTGTTGTTTCATTTTTGTAAATTCTTGTAAAGTTTAAAGCTTTTCTGGAGAGAAATCTATTGTAAACAAACCTTTAACATCCAATTTTTTTTTGAAAGAAGATACTTTCTTAATTCTTTGATCTTAACGACTTTGAGAACCAGTTATTGTTCTGAAACAAAGATAATAACCAAATATTTTTTATTTTTATGAATCAAAATTCGAAACATACGGTAACAGTATGCAAACGTACTTCTCTCCATTTCTTGTAATGTAAATAATCAAAAGTTGTGAAAATTTCGCCAAGAACAATCAAACTCTGACACTTGTGTTCTTGGGATAAATAGTATTTCAAGACATGAACAGAGCCTTGCATTTTGCCATTGTGTCATCTGGACTCGTAACTGCAACAACAGAAACAATCTTACTGGTCATGAAAATGTCACTAACACAAACACACACAGAGATTAACCGATAATATATCTAACTAACTGACCTGTATGGCCAATTGTTTTTGGTGATTCATAGATTTCATAATCGTTTCCACCCTACAGAAGTTAAAGCCGTGTTTTTACCCATTGGAAAACCAAACAAGAATTACTAGTGAGATTTGGACTGGTAACTTCAGTTTTTTTTTACCTCATAGGTTTTGTCACCAAAGAAATGGATTTCATTGAAGTCCTCAAGGTATTGCAAGCAGTAAGTCTTATCCCAACCTTTAGGGAAGACCTGAGTCGTAACAATGGAACTAGACTTAAGCTCAAAAAATTGGGATTAAAAAATTTCTATAATCCGCAATTTGATTCCTACTCACATCGAAGCTAATCTGTCCTCCAATTGAGAACGTTAGGTTAAGATGCGCAAACCGCTCACGAAGTACAGCCACCATCTTTGGTCGAATGTTTTGAACCTTTTAAGACAAAATGTTGAATGATATCACTAAGCAATGCTTAGAATTGATTGCTCTAAGAAACTGAAAAACTAAACAGTTTCCTTTACCTTATCATATCTCTCAAATTCGTCTCTTTCTTCTTGGCTGCAGTTGCGACCAATCGGTGACACATTGAGCATTCCATTTCGGAATTCTATAAATGTTCCCCTATGTATACAAATTTCAAGAGGAAAAATCTTTGATAACTTGAAGATCCTCTAAAATAATCAAAACATGACTAGAGACTAGATGTTGATCTTCATATGTACCTTTTGATTGGAATATCCAAGTCTGCAATGTAGTGCAGCGTAAAATTTATTAACTCCTGCATCATCAATATTACGCTATCATGAATCATTCATACATATATAACTGCATACGCTTTGCAATTAATTAAACCACTAAAGAAACATTAAAGCAACTGCTGCTACTACACATGAGAGACAATGATATGTGGTTTACCTTGAGTTTATCTTCTCCAAGGTACAGCTTCAGGCTCTGAAAAAATGATACAAACTATTAAGGAACAAAAGAAACGATAAAGCAACAATGTGGATAAGTAAAAGCCGTTGTTTCATATGCACCTGGATTCCAATGGATTTCCCATCTTTATGGGCAACAAGACCATTCTCAGAGAAACAATAATCATAGTCGTTAGTGACTGCAAAAAAAAATACAAACTTTAGCCAAACAGATGGAGACTCGCAAGGCAGGAAGGTAGAGCCAGATCTTAAATTCCCTCTTAAGAAAATCAGATAAAAACGAAGACTTAAAGGATCCACTAACGATCAGCAGCTATCCCAAATTCCCAATCTACAGACTTAAAGGATCTTTTGTATCCTTGCTGTTGATGGATCTAGTCAAAGTTATGAAGCAGAGAAAGTCCCCACTTCTAAAAGGATCCATATAGCAGAGAACAGAAAAAAGTGACCATTCTCATCAAAGTAGGAAAAGATCCGTTCTTTGAATACCAAATCGAATGTCTACGACAGATTATAGGTTTGTTCTTTCCGATCATCACTATCGTACCTGTTTTCCCAAGCTGCTCAGATATCTTGGTTAGATCAGATCCACCGACGACTCCAATAGTGACGACCTGCAACTCTCACAGACATTTCATCGAACACTAACCAGGCATAAACACAACGTATAGAAACACAGGTAGCAATGATGGTTCAATCACATACCTTGCGCAATTCTCGGATAAAATCTAGCAATTCTTGAGTAGCTTCCTTCCTTGGAGCTGTGAGAGTACCGTCGACGTCGAACAAAGCGATCACTCCGGGTTTTTTGGCCGCCATTGAATGTGGTGGAAGGGATCGTGAAGGAAGAAGAGTTTTCAAATTGGAAGATAATAATGGCGGAAGATGTGAATATAAATTGGAACGATCTAATCTTCACGAAAGAGTGTCGCTGAAACTATGGTCCTCACTTTTTGTCCTAGAGATTTGTGATTGGTCGATAAAATAATCGTGACGCATAAAATCATTATTTCCTCCTTATTTTTATGTTATGAATTCTAAATACTTTTTCTTATTAATCCGATATAATAAGGTTGCAAAGTGAATTACACCATTTCTTAAGATAAAAGTTATTTTTCTCATTTGTTTCTTAGGTAAACAGATATAAAAATGTTAGATATTTTTTCTTACAATAATATTTTTAATTTAAAAATAAATCAAAAAATCTCTTACAACTTTTTTTTCAACAACATCCAAGATACCAAAATTAAATCCAATAATAATACTATAGACAAACTATTTAGTTTGGACCTGGTCATGGTCTTTTAGACTGAATTATGCTGAATTTTTACATTTTCCTATATAATATAAAGATATTAAGAAATTTATAAGAAATTTAACTTTAACAAAAAGAAAAGTAGAAAATAAGAATTCGTAAAATTGAATATTCTCGTACGACGGAAGAAAAAAAAAAGAATATTCTCGTAAAGCCGTTCCAATTTGTTTTCTTTTTCTCTAAATAATTTTCTTTGATTGGATGTCCCGAAGATGTTGACCAAGAAAAATACTTGGATCTGCTATTATAGTATTTAGGGGGAAGTATAGGGGTCGAAGAAGAATTATTCGTAAAAAGTTTTCGCCATTATTATAAATGGGCCTAATAACTCGAAACCCATTATCATACGGCGTCGTTCCACGTCCAGTTCATGTGCTATTCACTTTCGCTCCCACAATGTTGTCATTAATCTTTGCTGATTTCTTCAAAATCAATACAACATTAACAATACACAGAATAGTATCGAGATACAAGCAATTTCTCTGACTCGTTATGTTCTTGTGTAAGCGATCACTCTCGTTTGCCATCAAGCATTCATCACATCGTTAAAAAAAACAAAATTTGCATCCCATTATAGAAGCTTGGCGACCTAAGATCTCCAAGAAACTTGAAGGATTGCTCCATTTTTATCTCCGGCGAAAGCACAGCTGTCTCTCGCCTGCATGGAAGATGATAGCAGTACAAAAAAAAAGAACAAGGTTTTATGCCTCAGGAGAATATAGCGTTCACAAAGGCCTCAGCATCAAATGGTTGGAGATCTTCTACAGCTTCTCCTACACCGATAAACTTTACGGGAATGCCCAATTCCTCAACCACACTCACCTGCAAAAGATGCAGAGCCAATTGATGAACAGAACTAATTAAAAGTAAGAGCTTGAGGTGAGACTGGAGATCAAAATTTATGTGGTGTTTACCACACAGCCTCCTCTGGCAGACCCATCCAGTTTCGTCAATATCAAACCGGTAATACCAACAACCTGACAAAAAAAAGTGAGCAAGAAACCTCAAGATTTTGCCAAGAGTTTATAGTTTTGTGAGCCAGAAGCACTAGGTTTAGATTGTTTGATATTGGTACCTCGTTGAATTCTCTAGCTTGTGGAAGCATGTTCAGACCGGTGTTCCCATCAAGGACAAGTAGGATCTCCTGACAATGCCGTGGAAATTAATTTCAGCTAACACTCAGATGCAAAATGGAGAGTAGCAATAGTGTAATATAAGCAAGGCAAAACAATGAGATAAGCAGAAAGGTTCACTCACATTGGGTGCACCAGAGACAACCTTGCCTACTGCTTTTTTGCACGCAATCAACTCCTCCATCAAGCTGTAATTAGTATGGAGACCTTAAATAAAGAGATTTCATATTCCCCAAATCAGTTAAGCATCAATGTGTTCTAAAAGTAAAATAGCAAAATATTGTATACTCACGTCCAGATGTATCACACAGCACAACATCGTAACCTTCCTCCTTCCCTCTTTTCACAGCCTTTGAGAGAACTAGTTAGGGAGAAAACGTTGTGGTAGTGAACTATAATTTTATGTGCCCTCAACACTGATACTGGCAAGCCAAACAGCGCATTGGTTTTACCTGTTGCTGCTTTGGCCTTCTCTCCTTCAGCCACAACAATCTCACACCCAGTCCTCTCTGCCCATATCTCTAACTGGTCACTTGCAGCTGCTCTAAATGTGTCACCTGCCGCCATTAATACCTATGACAAATTCATCACAGGATTGCTGATGAACATACTGATACTCAATTCTACCTATCCTGGTAAAATTTATTCAACATTGAAAGGTGTACCTTAGTCCCTTCATTCTTCAATCTATGAGCCAACTTTCCTGAAAAACAAAAGCCACTCTTACACATAATATATTTCTGTGGCTATCCCAATGCAAGCCAAGCCAATCTACACGACTAGTGTCTACTGCCTTACCAAGAGATGTAGTCTTCCCACCTCCGTTCACTCCAACGATCATTATAACAGCTGGTTTCCTGATACACCACATCCACATGTAACCAAACTTAAACCACAATCTTCCATAGTTCCACTTAAACAGAGCAGATCAAACTGCAAACCAGACAGAGGCGCGAACTGAAGAAAACAGTAACAAGTATCACAGCAAAATGAGCAGAACCTAAAACCCATTTGAAGCTCTGTCTTGCTGTTTTTCTTAGCCAGCATCTCCAACACACTTCCCTTCAATGCATCCTACATTATTTCACATATGGGATCAAACTAGTTATAAAGCCTAATCCCTAAAATGTACGTGTGTTGCAATATATAATATTTAGTTTAGATTAACCTTGATTTCGCTTCCTGATTTGAGTTTCCCTGACATGATATCATCTCGTAGCCTCTCAACAATTTTGACAGTGATTCTCGGTCCAAAATCAGAAACCAATAACGCCTGCAGTGAAAATGAGTTCAGGAAAACTCCAATTGCTAGAGAATCGACAAAACGATGAAAGAGAGAGAGAGAGAGAGAGAGAGTTGGTGGTTAAAAAAAAACCTCTTCCAACTCGTCGAGAACTCGGTCAGTTTCGGCGAGATTCCAGAAGAGCAAGAGCTCATCTATAACTGCTAGATTTTTACGAGTCTTAGAGAATCCGGAGAAAATCTTCTCGACGTCGCTTTTGGCCTTCTCCTTAATCAACCGACCAAGGCGCGTGAAGAAGCCGCTCTGGCCAGCTGAGCAACGGAGCCGGGACTTTGGTAGACAAAATTCTCCTCTGTACGGCAATAATCGGACCGGTTCGGAGGAGAACGGAGACATAGGTCCGGCAAGAAACGAGAGGTGAGCAGAAGAAGATGCCATGGCGCCTCGCACGTGTACAAGAGAAAGCTAGCAGTTACTAGTACTGGATATAATGCTTTTCAAGACGCTGCGTTTTGTTTTGTATTATTGTTTCCCAAATATATTGCTACAGACCCACTAAATCAGCCCATTACATAAAAGTCATCCATTTTGGTGAATTTTTGGAAAATATGGAACTTGGGAAAATAAAATCCTGACATACTTGATACTACAAATCAAAAAGTATCATGAACATTTTCAAAAATATCATTTTTATTTTTAAATACCATAAATTTTAAATAACTCTGAACATAACTACAAAGAACGATTTTTGTAGATTTTAGTTTTCCAAAGAACGATTTCACATTGATCAAACACATGGTGGAGATTTTAATTATTTTTTAGTTGTTTAAAAAATTCGATTGAGATTACAAAGATTAACCAACCACTGCAAATTTACAATCACCCAAACATAACGTCTAACACATAAATAGTTGTTTTTGTTACCTAAGTTTTGTGATCTCAATTCTCAAATATCTTGTTTTTGTATCGTTGACTGATTTAGTGATTTGTTGACTGTATATATTAGATACCAACACTTTTTAGATGAGTATCCAATGAGCATGACTGCATGAGCCATAGAAGAAATAAAAATTATTTTGATATTTAAGTTTGATAGTAAAATCAAACTATATTTACAAATCAGCACAAAAATAGTTAAATAAACTGCGCATCATAACAAGTAAAATCGTTCCTAAAACACCATGTATACTATTTATCACGTGGATTCACCATGACTTTTGAGTTAGTATGGGAGGGGAGAATCTGAGATTTATGCCAAAGCCCAAAGGAGATTGTGATTTGGGACTTTTATCCCCACAAAAAATTGGGATTTGCCGATTTGGGAAAGACCCTTCGACCATCTTGCGGAATGAATATGGTGTGTACAGTTTTCAAGAGTTGTTGGTTTTGCCTTAACTTTTTTTCCTGATTTGGTTCGATTTTTTTTTATTGTATTTGCTTTCCCTTTTTCGACTATAATAATTACCCGGATTTTCTCAAAATATAATCTATATATAAAGACTTGGAAATAAAAACCGTAGATTAGTGGAAAAATGATACAAAGACTTGCTATTTGCTAGTTAATTCTCTTTTAATGAGTACTTCATAGTTCATACATGTACTACCATGCACAGCTATAAGATATCGTACATGCATGCATGTGTTTCCAGAAATAAATATAAATCAAATCACATAATTTTTTTTCCACATTAGATAAGATGAAGTGACGAAGCAACCAAAATTCCACGAAAAATAAAGCCATCGATCAGCACTAATGATGAAATGTTTGAACATGGGTCTATAGAATATATTTATTTAATTATTTCAGATCTGATCGAAATATCAAGTTGTAAAATGTTGCTTGTATATATCTATCAAAAATCTCCGATCCATCTATAAAGTCATATGGATTTAACTTAGTACGAACTGGCAATACATATTGTTGTATCTCCAGGATTTACAAAACGATTAAGTTGTAGTGGTGGTGGAAATGCTATTCTTGCTGAATATAATCCTCAGATAGTTGGAAATTGTTGCTTCCAAGCAGTATGTTATTGAAAAGAGGCGTACAAATTAAGGACGCGTTGGTGGGTAGGGAGGTGAGTTTGGTCCTAAATGATTAATAACGGCACTCGAAAGACAAATAGAGATTGCTTTTCCGCAGGCTTTTAAACGCTCAAGTAAAATAAAAGAATAAAAAACATGTGTGATCAAATGTCTTTGGGAGCTAGTAATGCAATCGGAGCTAGGAACTGAAACCCTACCAGATGTTTATGGTTAAAACTAAATAAAGAGATTCTAAATCTCAGAAGCAAGGTCTGCACGTCTTTGTGAACGGTGTGTCTATGTATGTATATCAAAAACTAATAAGTGACCGACTAAAGCGTACTTTAGGGCATATAGGGCATGACGCTGCTAATCTTGATGCGACTATAGTTTATGCATCACATCACATATGCCAAGATTAGTTCTCCCAAGTAAAATATTATTTACTTCTCTCGTATGAACAGTCAAAAATAATGCTACACTTTAGATCCATTAGACGGGTACACTCATTCTATGAAGATTAGTTGGATCTTGGACCGGAACCTCCTGATTAACAAAAAAAAATCTTATGATAACAAATTTTTTGGTATGCATGCGACTACAAAATCTCACATATTTGAATTGAATTGGCATTCTGAGAATTGAGAAAAACACGTTTTTTCTTTTTTGGTCAACCCTAACTTGTAAATTATAATTCGTCCTTTCCCCGCAATCTACCAAAAATGGTTAGAAATAACTTGTAGACAGACATTGACCCAGATTGACCATGTTTATCAAGTCAACACGACAACATTGTAGAAAACGTCCCGTGTGATTGATTAGTGTGCCTAATCCATATGCCATGAAATGACGAGGCAAAAGCTAGCTAGCCCAACGGTCATATCTATTAGGTTAAATAATATACATATTTATGACCATCTCGCAAGAATACATTGAAAAGTTATCGATCGCATCGTGGTAATTTAAATCTTTTCAGATAGGGATGTCTTTTTCCACAGGTACTTTAGCTAATTACGTCAAGATGATGACGTACATATAGTTACGTACAACATATATCGCATGCATGCAGTACATTTGTGCATATGTGTTTGTTGGGAAAGATTTCAAATACCCGATTTCTACCTTCCCCAGCTATTGCCTGTTAGAATTTGGATTAATCACGTAACTACGCTTATAATAAAAACTTGTAATTTTCGTGAAAAAATAAAAATCATTTGTATATAATTAAGCAAGCGTGAGAAAGTGGCTCTCTAGTGTTCTCGGACGGTAAGTTGTTCTTCCTCCAAACCCAATAGACACTGCAGCTCTTCGTGTTACGAGAGGGTTTAATTGCTCTTTATCTTTCAATCACTATCTTATATGTTAGTCTCAAAAGTGAACAAAATACGAGACTTATCTAAAGTCTGTTAATTTTTTTGAGGAACTTGTAATCGAACGAACTTACTGGCAAATGTTGAGATATTCGTTTGTTTTAAATGTCGATTGTATTGGTGGAGAAAACAAGAAATACCTGAAACTTCGTTCACATTCACGTCCGAATTCTACTGAGAACAAAAAAAATTGGTGTAAATTTCCTCTTATAAAAAAAAGTCAAAGTTCGCTTAAGCCTTAAGTGCACGACACGTGCCGTATCAACTAGTACAGAGGACTTTCTCAAAGATTGCGTTCTACGCAATGTCTTGTTGTCTTCCCTAAGAAACTATAATTACTTTCATTATTTTCTTCAAAGTAAGTTTCTAACTTTTGTTTTGGCGAAAAAAAAGAGAGGTAAGTTTCTAACTTCCTATATACATGGAACAAAGATTCTAAATTTGTACGTGCTAGCAAAAGCTAATAGTACTATAGATTAAGTAAAAAATCAGACATAAAAGCTAATTTAATAGACTTTAATGAAAATTTCCACAGCTTGATGAGCTATTCTTTCTCGTCCAACCAAAACCATATGATTGAAAAACCAAACAGAACAAGAAGTAAAATTGTATAGGTCTTTCAAATGGACGACTCGCCCCTTTTTTTTTTAAAGAAAAATACAAGCTAGTTAATGGTTTGAAAAATAAACAAATTAATAAGTAGTTAATCATAGTGATGTCAAAGCAATTTAAAAATTTGCAACACGCATCGTTTAAAATGAAATGTAAACATGACACATGCCATGCCGCACACATCCGTTGATCAAGGTGGCCACCGGCCAACCCTCCACGAACCATCCGATCGACCACGTCATTATTCCCTCTCTTTTTTTAAAAACATATCTAATTTATAATATAGCAATAAAGACAAAAAAAGTAATTCAAATTTGTCCAACGTTCGAATCTGTTTTCTTTTTTTGTGGGTTGAAGTTTCCCAGAAAAAGACAAAAAAATTCGAAAGTGAGTGGAAACAACAAAGAAAAAGTCCCGCGTCTTCGTCGGTCAATTCGGAGCACTATATAAAGAAACAGATGAACTTATTGTCTTTCTCCCATTTCAAGAAACAAATCAATAAGGAATCTTCTGCAGAGGATTGGACTTATTCATCATACACAAACACACATAACATAAAACGCCATGTCGTATTCAGCAATGAAACGATCACTTGAGATCGAGTTAATCTCAGCGGAAGGACTCATGATAGATCGAAAACCGGTGAAGAGAAAGACATTCTGCGTCGTGAGAATTGATCAGAAATCACGGAACTCTAAACTGGATGAATTGGGTGGGAGTTATCCGATTTGGAAAGACAAAATGGAGATGGAGATGCCGATAAACGGGAGTGTAAGGTTTATCTCCATTGAGGTATTGTATCGAACAGGTGGTGGGGTAGAGAAGAATGTTGGGTACGCCAAGATTCCGGTGACGGATTTCATGGGAGGATTTGCTCCTCAGGGGCATTTGAATTTTTTGAGTTACAGGTTGAGAGACGAGTACGGAGACAAAAGCGGGATCGTCAATGTCTCCATAAGGGTCAAACCCGACGGTAGCGATCATATCAAATCCTCGCCGGCGGATTATGCGGCGTGTTCTTCGCAGGCGGCGGCGTATGGTCAAATGTGGAGACCGAGGACATCTTCATCAATGGCCGCGACGGCTGGTTATGGCGGTCGCGTAGTCACCGGAGTTCCTGTTTGGTGTGCGTATCAATGGCCGTCTTAATTTTTTATTATTTTTTATTCACGTTTGTCTGCACAGATTTTTCTTCATATTCTTTTTTTTGCCATATTGATCCCGAATTTGGGATTCAGGGGGCAAAATACGTTTGATTAATCATGAAATCTGATAAATTTAAGTATTAATGAAATAAACAAATAAAAAGTCCATTTTATCTTTGAAGTCTTCTCATGAATATAATAACTCAATGCTTAAGCAATCTTTTTCTTGTAACTGCTATTTGAATCAAACAGAGAAACTAATTTTTTATAGCTTCAAAATATTTGATTTAGCAATTTCTTTTTTTTTTATTAAACCTGTTTGTTTGAGATTTTTATATGAAATAACAAATTTCAAAATAGCAATGAAGTTTACCTATTTGCCTTACAATATATTGATTATATATATTATTTTGTCGAGCAGTTAACAAAAGCAATCAGTCGTCTGGTGGTTAGAGTTATTCTACCACTTGGAGAACGCCGAGTTCGATTCCTCGAGGACGCGTAGGCAGTGAGGAAAAAAGCGCATAAGATGAATTGTGGGTTTCATCACAAACGTCTGATTTACAGACGAGAATGGTGCGCATCTGAGCTTTGCTTTCTCTTTTTATTTAAACACTTTTTTGGTCTTAAGCATTAGTGAATAATGATGACGGTCTTCTTTTTTTCGAAACTAAGGATATATTTATGTAATAATTGACTGAAAGTCAACCAGAATTGGATAAATACTGGCACTGCTTCAAAAGTTTTATCTTGTTTGAAAAATTATCGTAATTAGCACTCTAAAAACAGAGTATCGGCTATCAACTTTAGCTAATATTTTTTATTACATGACCAAACAACACATTTATCCTATTTCTTATTTAACCAAGTCTAAAACCAAATGAATTTATATATTTTGGGTCCAACCTACTAATTTTTAATAAATAGATAACAATCGCTATAATCCATTAAAATATTACATTTTTTCTTAATGTTTTATAAAGCAACAAAAACGTTTCTTGGACCATCATTTTGGTACAAGTTCAAAATATTACATCTTTTCTTAATGTTTTACGAAGCAACAAAAACGTTTCTTGGACCAATCATTTTGGTACAAATTCGTAAGCGTCTACATTTCACGTGTGCAAATGAAAACAAATTTCTCAATTAGACAAACTTCTCTTTTAAAAACACATTTCAAAACCTCAATTATTATATAACAATAATATCAACATGTAATAACAGTTGTGTAATATAACTATTTACTTTCTGCATTTACACAACAAAATAGTATAGAGGGAGAGAGAGAGATCAAGCCCCATTCGTTGTCTCAGATGTCCACCGCGACATTTAAAAAAAGATGACCATCCCCGATTAAATGAATCTGAATGGAGAAACTTTGATCATACTGCATCGTTGCCACTTTGTTGACCGGTTTTGAGAATGTTGAATTTGCAGAGAGGGCAAGTGGCGTTAATGTGTAGCCATTTGTCTATGCAAGCTTCATGGAAATGGTGTCTACATGAAAGTTCTCTCAGCTCTGTTCCATCTTCATAGTCACAGAGACAAATGCAACATTCCTGAAAAGAGGCAAAGATTCATTTGTTTGTGCCAATGATCTCCAGTTTGGGAAATTGGGATGGCGTTTAACTTACAGCTTCGTCGCTTGATAGCACACGCTCGGTTGGTGAATCAACGCCAAGTTGAGTCATTATCCCTCCATGGGTTTCCCGTATCTCGCCATTCACTTTCTCTGAGTTTCTTACCGTTAGAAACTTGAATTTCGGAAGCTTTTCTATCTCCTCATCCGATGCGCCTTCCTGAGATTTCAAAAACACAGCAAAAACAAGCATCTTCTTACCATACAAGTTTCCCTTTTTCGAACACAATCTATCAAAAAAACCGGTCTTGAATAAAGAGATAGTATTTGTCTTTCCCTATCGTGACTTACCCGATCTGCCAAAGCGTACAAAACCGCGATGATGCAAGGCAAACAGCAGCAAACAGCAATACCAATAAGACAAGCGACAGCAACGCAAAGGACTACAAAGATAACATCAAAGGCGAGAAACGCGACACACAGCCTGCAGACCAGAAATGTATAAAAAATATATGAAACCAGAATTCATTTAAATGCTCAAACAAAGCAGAAGAAGTTAATGTGTGTTTTCCAAAACAAACCAGTAGAGTTGAGGGGAACTTTGAGCGAGTTCCTCAGAATCAGCAGTGACCCAGTAAAATCCAATGATCCACCAAACAAACGAGAAGATTGCATTTGTAGATTCAAGGTGCTTAGCAAGACTACAATGGAGAATATATATGAGAGTGAGAGCAGATCAAAGAACATTGAATCATCAATGGAAGAACAATTCTTGTGTGAATAAAGAAAGGATTAAGAGGAAACCTTTACCGAGTTCCAGGTTCAATCTCAGGATCATCTGTTATGCCATAATCATCAGATTCGTCTTCGCTAGATCCTTGACTGGAGCTTAAACCTAAATCCGAATCCTCGCTCGGATGATCATCACCTTGTCGACGGCGATACTCAGCGATTACACATCCAACATGAAACAAACACTGTAAATTATACCCAATAATCCAGAATCTGAGAGGAACATCAGGATTTTCTTCCGAGCTAAACCCTAGAACAGCAATTGTGACGAACACGAAAGCTAGATTCCAGAGAACATCCAAGACTATAACCGGTTTCGAGTAGGCCCACTCACTTTGCCGCTCCTCAATCTGCTCAGCCGCGGTCTCACGGACTCGAACCGATGACTCACGGAGCATCATCCGGCGACTGCTAGCGCGCCGAAGAAGCCGCGACGCTGCGCCACGTAGCGGCTGCGATGAACGGGGGACAATACGCCGGTTTCGATGCAGAAGCGGCGACGTAACATCCGTCGCCGGAGAAGAAGAGGACGAGACAGGGATCGGTGGTGGATACATTTATGGTGTCGGAACAAATAAGATTAAAAAAAAAATTCGAGATGAAGATTGGATCTTGACGAATAAAATTTGTTGAAAATCGTCTGAATTTGAAAGGGTCGTGGTCGAATTTTTCACTGGAGATTTAACCGAAAAGATAATGTTCAGGTCTGAGGTTCCTACCTGGAAATGGGATAGTGAAAACGACAGGGGTCGTGCTCCATTAACGCGTGATCAAACTATTATTATATGATTGGGAATATTATTTGTCTGAGATTGAATTTAATTATTACAAGATTTTGGGTCAAGTTCTCAACTTTGGAATTACTTTTAACACCGACAAGTGAAAGACATTCCGAGAGATTTCAATTGCTTTCATAAAATATATGGAAACTAGGAAAAAAATAAATCACAAAATTCTGCATTTCTGTGGGAATCTGATGGTGGAAAAATTATACATGGTTTTAGAGGTCAGTGATGAGTATATAGCCGCCATAAGAAAAAATGCTATACACAGAGCACAAGAAAAAATCCCACAACAACAACAAAAATTCCAGCTCCTGGACTAAACAGATCACAAAAAGCTACAACTCCAGATTCAAACCTTTAAAGCAAGACTAGTTTTTTCTCTTATAAATCCTGTGTGATTATGGTAGTCATCACTAGAAGCTAATGTGGCTTGAGAGTTTAGAGCCACATAAAAACCTAAACCATCCAAAATTTTCGTGCCGCGCCTAAATGTAGTCATTTCCTCGCGTGCTGGGGGATTAAGCGATGGCGCAGTTCAACAGATGCACCACACAGTTCTGCAAAAGAAACCAAATTGCAAAACATCATCACAATTAATGGGAGCAACAACACACATCTTGGTTTCTTGTAGTTGAGTGTAGACAGAAGTAAAAGCAAGTATCTATCTTTTTTTTCTAACCTTGAGCTGTGAAATCAAATAACCGAGGCAGTGCTCTTCCATTTGGCAAGCATGCTCTCGGGTCTCTAAGATCATCGAAGAACGGATGTGCACATGCTTCGAGCTGAAACCAGAGCAAGTAAAAAGGAGTAGTAAGCAGCTATTAAATAAAATATGTAGCGATAACCCAAACATATATAGCTCAATAAAACCAATTAACATGAGGTTCACTCTAACCGCTGTGCATCTTAGGTTTGGTGAGTACTGGAGGAGTCTTGAGGCAAGATCCATGGCTTCTGGAGTTACCTCTCTACGGAATATCTGAAAACCAATATATTTTAGGTAAAACAGAGAGATTAAAGAAAGACTGACTAGAAGTTGAAAATTTGACAGATTCTCTACCTTGTGCCATGGCTGTGCTTTGATTTGAGGGAACCTAAATTCATTGTAACGAGGATTCATATTCTTTATCTCTTCTCTAGTTGGTGTCCCCAAAATCTGATAATACACAAAAATATGAGGAAAAAAAACTCTAAGATGTCGTGAATTCAACAGACAGGAAACCCAATAAAGATATTAAACCAAAACAATTTTACCTTAATGATCTCTACCAATTGATCAACACTGCTCTCTCCAGGGAATATAGGCTATAGACAATGAATTGCAGCAAAAAAGGTTAAAAACTGTAGAATCGATAAGTTAGAAGTTATAAAAGTGGTTACAGTTTTTATTTTCTCACCTGCCCAAGCAAAAGTTCAGCCATAACACAACCTATAGACCACATATCGATTGCGGTTGTATATTCAGTTGCTCCAAATATGAGTTCGGGAGCTCGGTAATACCGTGAACATATATATGATATATTAGGCTCTCCTGGAACCTGAAGGTCAAGAGGGTCAACCATTAATCAAAAGCCTTCAAAAACAAACAGAGAAATTTAAAGATTTACCAACAGTTTCCTCAATAACAGACAGTGAAATCTTAAAGACTTACCAACATTTTGGCACTTCCGAAATCACAGATCTTTAGCTCATGTGTAATGGTATTAACCTGCAACATTCCACAGCTTACCAAATTAAAGGAGAGATAAAAGCTATTATGGAACTCACATTTATACTATTTCCAAATGCTTACCAATACGTTTTGAGGCTTAATGTCACGGTGACACACTCCTACCGCTCGATGCAGGTAATTCATGGCGCGGCAAATCTAATTAAACAGCCACAATACGTTTTCTAAGTCGCAAGAATACAAAAACTGAGGAAAGAAATTTCAAGAAAATTAGACTTTTTGCCTAACCTGATAAGTGTAAAGCTGAACATAAATCAAAGGCATATGAAGATTCATCTTGGTGTAATGTCTGGAAGCACGGTATATAGTCTCGGGTACAAATTCCAAAACAAGGTTAAGATACAGCTCTTCTTCTACTTTATCGGTTGTTCTGGAGAAGAAAGAATGCTTAAGCTCAACTACATTAGGATGCTCAAGCATTCTCATTATCTGAAGTTCTCTGTTCTTGTATCTCTTGTCTTGTAACACTTTCTTTATAGCTACTTGTTCTCCTGTCTCAATACACTTTGCCTCAAAGACAACACCAAAAGAACCTGTACCGATAACATTCTCAGCTCTGTAGGAAATCGTCTGGAAAAAAGAACATCATTAGTAAGAGATTAGTTTCACTGATTAACAAGATGTTATATGTATAGATAATAGATGACAAGGTAATTAACCAACCTTATCTTTTAGCTCATCAAGACATTTTCTTCTAGTGGTAATAATCTGTCCAGATTCTGTTTTACTGCAATTGATGATTCCAACTTCCGTATCCTATAGAAAAACATCAGCTTCAAGATTAAAGAAACAAATCCTTAAAACAGCAAAATATAGATCAAATGAAAAAGGGATCTTGAAAATCAAAACCTTGTCATCTCTGATCCTCATCTCGTGGTTGTTGTCTGGAATATCTATGATTGCAACAGCTTCTCGCGTATTGTCATCAAAACCAAATCTTTCAGACTTCGTAGTTGCTATTTCTCCGCCAATCTGATGAAAAATTTCAGACTTGTTAAATCGTTGAGAAACCAGCAAAGCAATGAGTCTTAAACTCAAAGAGAAAGCAGATCAGGGATTAGAAAGAAAGTAAAATTACGTTGTCAGAAGAGACGGAGATGCGTCCAGAAGCAATACTCTTCAACCTACGCATCACATTCATCGTTACACAGCTTTAAAAGTTTTCCAGGAAACAGAAGAGCAAGAGAGAGAGAGAGGTTAAGGTTTTACTTTTCCTTCTCCTTCCTTTCCCTCCCTCCGCTGTCCAAAACCCAGAAGCTCGAAACAACAAAAGAGAAATAAAAATAACAAAACAAATTTATTTCTCTCTCTACTGTCTCTCTATCGGTATATATATATTGTGTCTGTGTGGATGTAATTGTATCTGTGGCGGATAGAGAGCCTTCTCGTTTACAATGGAAAAGACCAATCATTATCGCTTTTTTTTTTCTCAGCCTTAATTTTCCTACAGAGGTCAAACTTACATTGTCGACCATCGGATTAATGAGCTCAGGGCTTATCTAACAGTGGAGATTAAATCAGTAAATGACCAATATAACCTCGAGCATGGGTCAGTTCTACGGAGAAGAGGGATTGTTGGAATCTAGATCGCCGCGTGCGGAATATCCGCAACTTTGACTGTTCCTTTGACCATTTTTTTTTGACCGTTTGTTTATTATTTGTGGATATACAAAAATTTAAGTTCGCCGCAAAACAACGATAAATATTATCCGTAAATGTCTATCTGTAAAACTGAAAAAATAAAAAAAATGCATGTGCACATTCTACATCTGTCGTTGATACGTGGCCAAGGAACTTACTATTATTAAGTCACAAAAACCGAATTGGGGCCCATATATAGAACAGTCACAATTAAATACCCATTTAGAGCCCATAGTTTCGACAATGGCCACAATAAAAAGCTTATTAAGGGGCCACTATAGGTAATGTCGTAATGGGCCTACAAACTATTTGTTTCATGTTTTTTTTTTATGTTTTCATGTTATTTTGTTATAGGTTACAAAAATATGTGCAATGCAAACAAACAAATGGAATCTAAAAAAAAATATAGTTAAACGGTGTTATATAAAATAAAATAAATTTTTTTGTTAAACCCCGGATTTCTAATTTCCATGATATGGTTGCAATTCTGAAGTTTTTTTATAGATTTATTTTGATATACAATCTTGCATTTAGATTATAATCCAAGTGGTGTACTATTTGACCATATCCAAGAGTTTTTTTATCAAAAGAAAAAAAAAAAAAAAGGAAAAAGTTTGGAAGGTTACATGTTCGAATATTAGGTTCAAAAACAAAAGAAAACAATTATCATTTTTTGTTTTCTTGTCTGAAAGAATCATGACTTTAAGCCCGAAATGTTTTAGTTCAAAAAATATACTCACATTAAGAAATGCAAATGTAGTTTTATCATTTAAGAAAGTGTAAGATGAACAAATAGAAACAGCATTAAATGCTGCATGCGTTTCATAAGATATTCCTAAAGTCAAAACACATTTAAAGCAAACTTACCTCTCCCTTTTATTTATCGGTTATGTTTCTTTTTCATCACGTCATCCCCAGGGTCTTGTACGGTCACACCACCATTGAAATACCCTCCTTATTACATTTTTATATAACAATCATAAAATACATCCATATATTCTATTTTAGTTAAAACCACTAATTTCATTTTTAAGGCTAGAAATTCTTAGGTTTCGAGATTCTATTCACGATTCAATCCGACCCCCTTCCAAGAGTTATTAAATATTGCACCAAAAAAATCGTGTATTTGTATTAATTTATTTTATTTTTAAATTGTTTTACAAAGTTAACTGACACCAAGATTAATGATGAACAAGAACATTGTGCTGCGCAGAATAAATAAAATTTGTTTGAGATGTTTACATATATTCCTTTTAAGATTTGGGTGACGATAAAAACCTATAGATCAAGTAAAAAAAAAAAAAAGATCGCTTTAACAGAAAGAAAGTTGTTACATCTAATGTTCTTCATACTACAGGTGAGCGTGAACTCCATAAGCCATAATGAAACAAAATATCAAATGAAACTCTCCATTTTCCACCGCCGAAAAAAATATTAAAGCCCTAATCACCAAAATATACACACAATATTTAGCGAGTCAATGCCCGAACCACCACGCGCCGGTTCGTTCTTGACTCCAAAAAGCCCATTATAAGAGTTGAGCACTTGAGCTATTTATCGCATCGAAGAGCGGCTTTGATTTTCTGAACGGTGCAAGATATCAGATTATTAACGGTCTCGATTGATTCCACGTTGAGCTTAGCCGTTGGAAGAGAGTTAACCAGAATCTGAAACGCCACTGTGAGAAGCGAACCGTTTCCTTCCATCCCTTGACCATCTGGGAGAATCGCAAACCCTGAAGGAAGAAGTGCCACGTATGCAGAATCTGCACCGTTCATCACAGAGTGCATCGCAGGTATATCAACGGGCGCGTACACAACAATCGCCCCAGATGCGTCTATGCTTGTCTCTTGTAGTATCGACATACTACTCTGATTCGCATTCATCGCCTGCAAAACAGCCATTACTAAATAACTCGAGGGGCAAAAAAGGAATAACAATTTTAGAAAATAATAATGCAGGAAAAAAAGGTCAGTGGAGAGAGAAAAAGGTCCCAAATGTCTTATTGATTTTGACTTATTTTCCCTGCATGCTTCCAAATTCCAGATTTGTCCTTTTCCAATCAATCACGACAAGATTCATATGACCACAAGCTTGCGTTTCAGACACATGTATACATGTACTTACAGTGGAACGTAGGAGGGAGACGGAGTTGGAGTGATCTTGGCCCTTGAAGATGTGAGCAATCTCCTGCATTGGTCCACCGTTGGATAAGATATCCCATTCCGACCTCAAAAGCTCATCTCTGAGAAAATCAAAGACCCGTCTTGGTGAAACCGGGACCCACACGGAGGTGGCGGCGCTTAGAAGAATCCCCGGCGGTTCACCGGAATCGTCCACATTCTTCCTCGTCATTATCCTCACGTCTTCATCGATGTTACCAATGTCAAGCTTACTCCATTTCTGACAAGCCGAAGCACACACGCCTCTACAGAAATTCTGAGTCATTCTATGGGCTAGCTTTAGCATACTCTTCTTCCCTATAGAACTTATCGCTGCATTTTACAAAAAACAAAAAGAAGTCAAATAAACCCGAAACATTTTTGGGAGGAAGCGGTTGGAGCTTACCTGTGGGTTTGTGGCGGCTGGGGATTGTCGAGGACATGAGGATGGTGAGGCTTTCGCATTGTCGTTGCAGAGCGGAAACCCACCGGTTGGAGCCGAAGGCGAGACCGGAGCTGACTAAAGGACGATACAAGTGGTGGATGTTTGTCTCGTCGTACTCGGTGTGGTCAATCCATGTTACCTATGGAGAAAATGGAAACTTTATGAACGTGATTATAAATATTATAAACATATCAACATCGAGACTGTTTGATTTTTTAATTGACCCAATACTTGGCAAATGGATAAAAAGAACTATTATGAAATTAAATTAAATGTGATCAAGGTAACATAGACTGGAGAGATTTATAGATGCTTCTATTTTTATAAGATATAGGTAGATTTTGCAGCAACATGAATAATTAATGTTAAATTTTTGAACCTTAGAGTAGCCATTGGGCATGTCTTGCACAAGGCAACCAGACGGTAGTCTTCTACAGCTCAGAGAAGACCGAGCCGAGGCTGAACCGCCTCCATCGCTAATCCTATCAACAGAGACATCAACGACCGCCCAAACACCTTGTGCGTGTTGCTTACAGAACCTCAAAAAAGTCACTTGACGAACCGGCACAAGCGGGGATAACAACTGAAGCTCAGCTTGCATCTACTCAAAACCACATGTGTTAAAATCCCATCCATTGATCAAGAAACCAATAACGTAATGATTTGTTCGTATATACGTACTTACCAGATGAAGAGCACCGTTTCTTGTCCCTCCCATACCACCAGAGATGATTTCGTTTGTCGAACTTCTTGCAATCATACATGGAAACATCTCCGCCCATCGTTCCTACAAAATCAACAACCATTGTAAGTAACTTTTTTTAAAGTCTGAAAATTGTTGTTTTGTTAGTTGTCAAGTGTACTAATCTAAGTTACTAACCGAGTCCATTAAGGTCTCGACGAGGGCTAAGCTATTGATGATAACCATTCCTACTTCTTTAGAAGCTTCCGAGACAAACCCGTCCGGTTTAGGACCAACGCAAGGTGTGAAATTTCTGTTGTATTCTTCTTGGTTAAGCATTTCGCGTTTCCCTTTTGAGGTCGGGATCCAAAGCGGCTCGCTTGTTTGCGCCATTTTCACGAGCTCGTCCATGGCGGAAAGTGCTAATTCCAGATACAATGACTTCTGATCGAGTCCAGTAGCAACATCCGTATCGGTACGGTTAACCGGAGCTGCTAAACCGGAGAAGAAGGGAGATGATGAAATCTCAAATCCGGGAGGGACGAGAGTGAAACCGCCACCACCGTAACCGTTCTTTGAACCGACGCCGAGTTTGAGTGCGGAGTTTGGTAATTGATGTGAACCGGCGGCGTCGTTGTCGGACCGGTTAATGAATTTTCCAGCTAAGGCACAGATACGGTCGAGTTCGTCTCTGAGGCGTGAGTTCTCGATTCTTAAGTGATGCTCTTCAAGAGAAATCTCGCCGAGAACGGCGGAGCCACCGCAGTGACAGCACATCGGATTCCTCATGGCTTCTCGTACAGACATGTTCTCCGCTCGGAGCTTATCATTCTCTTGTCTCAATAAAGAGTTTTCATGGCGCTCAATTTGAGTCTACGGAAAATAAAAAAAAAATCAAAACTATAGAAAAAAAAGAAAAGAAAAATAGAAAACGACGGTGAGGAGGATGAAGATAACCTTCATTTGTGTACGGCGGTTTTGGAACCAGAACTTAACTTGGCGAGAATCCAAGTTAAGCCGACGGCTAAGATCGAGCCGTTGCTTTTCATCGGGATGAGGACACTCTTTGAAAACCCTAAAAGAATCGAAGATGAAGATTTAAAAAGAGAGAATTAATTAGTTAATTAATTTAAAACTTCTTTGGGGATTTTAATGGATAAAGTAATACGATTCGAGTTCTTGTATTTGTTGAGGAGTATGTCGGTGGTAACGTTTCTTCTTCTTTAAAGGTGCGTCTAAGTCATCGTCGCCGGAGAGTGCTTCGGCGTTATCACTTCCAGATCTGCTCTCTGGACTTGTCCGAGTAACACTCACCTCCAAACTCTCGCCGCTTCTACCCACTTCTCCTCCGTTGTTTTCTCCATTCGTTTGCTGCCGGAGAAATAAAACGTTTGACAAGACAAAAAGAAGAAACCACTGGAAATTATCAAATCCAGAGAAAGAGAACGTACGAGACCAAGAGAGAGTCGAGGAGAAGAGAAAATGGATTTAACGAGACCACCGGACATAGCGGCGGCTGCGGAAGAGAAATGGTTTCCACCACCGACGGTTTCGCCGCCGGGGGATTTTCCGTCGTCGTGATGGAGAAAACCGCTGATATTCATAAAGAAACCGAAAACCCACAAAACGGATAGAGAATATCCACAAATCTTCTAAATTGTTTCTCTCTTAAATAAAAACCAAATCCGTAACGGATGAAAGTTTGTTGCTTGGGTGCATGTTGAAGAAGAAGACGAAGACGAAAATAGGTTTCAGATTTGTTCAGACGGAGAAAGAAGAGATGTGGAGAGTTCGAAGCCTTACAATTTTATAAACAGCCAACAATAGTTTGGTTGACTCTTCACTCTCACCTTTTTTTTGCTTCCTTTTTTCTCTTTCACATCTTTATAAAAGTCCACTCGGAGCTTAAATTACGGTCTTGCCCTTCTCTCGGACCTTCATACTTTACTGTTTTACTGTGTATCTTTAATTATGGACCAGGAGCCCTCGGACGAGGGTAAACTGTAATTACCTGCTAATAATTACATTTTCAGCTTAATGACATTTTTTTTGTCTGCACAATATTAATGACATTTACTTAGATATGAATACTATTTTGCTCAGAAAATAGGCTCTTTACATATGAAAAATGGAAAAAGAGAAAGTAAAAGGTGGAGATGGGCTGTGGTAAAGTGAGTGATTAATTATATGGCCCGTATCCGGAATTGAGTACTATAGAGTTATTGCGATATAACCTAAGATCAATAATTGAATGATTGGATAATAATGGACATCAAAAGCTGTCAAAATGAACTGCCACATTTATAATATATGCTTTCTTACTTACTCGAAATGTCACCGATTCACAGAAACACAAATGGCCGGCAGTAAGTATCATCCCTTTTCACCAAGGAAAAAACATGTAATTCAATATTATATTTTATATAAGATATTCACCTGTTTTTATCACAGTTCTAAGAAAAAGTGCTAGTTACATTTAATATATTGAGAAAAGGTCCAGAATACCAATTAATTCTTTTTTTTTTCAAAATATCATAATTTATTTTTAGAAAACCTTTCCAAATTTTTAACAAAATCTCCTATTATATATATATAGAAACACTTTTTAAAGTACATACTTTCTAATATTTTGAAAAAAATTGGTATTTTTGAAGATGTCCATTTAAGCTATGTAATACAATTGGTGAAAACATATTTCTAGAAACCTCGGAGAACTTGGATATTCAATCAAATTTTACCGATCCACAAACAACCTTTGAGAACTAAAAACAGAGAAAGTCCGTAACAACAAATATTTGGGTATCCATATCAACGACGAAGAAATAGTCGTCCAAATGGCAACTACTAATAAAAATAGGGAAATATGAAAAAAAAGAAAATTAAAATTATGAAAGGTAGTTATCATATGTTTAAATATAAAAAAGTTATTGACATAATAAAAATCAAAAGTTCACACTTGACTGCATGCATCATGTTGTTGACAACAAATAACAGTAAAAACTACATGCAACATCTTGTGTTATTAGCCGACATCCATCTTTACTTCGCTTTCAACCCGATCTTTTTTTTTTCAACATGTTACTTCAAAACTTCATAAGCTAAGAACCAAAGTCCTCCAGTTAGCAAACCCTTTTTTTTAAAAAAAAAAAAGTCCTCCAGTTATAATATTCTAAAAATCATTGTAATTTGTACCTGAAAACCGTTACTGATGATATTCTCGGGATCATTATATTAGACTTAAATTTACATGCAATTATGCATCAATCAAAGTATGAAATTACAATACGGCTGTCAAAACCGGTCTTGAGAATTTCATGGTTCTAAACCAAAAATAAAAAATGGCCTGGTTTATAAAATACAAATTCGTATAGGTAACTCTGCATTATAGCAGACCACGAGCATAGCTTACTGAGTTTTCTTTGATATAACATCAACCCTTTAATTAGAAATAAATATATTTGAAACCCCAAGTTTGCCCAACTCTTATATAGGATCGGCTTTGACGCATATACAAGGGTTAGTAGGTCACTGACTGAAAGCTTTAGGCTCCGAATGGTAACCAGCGGAACAACTGTAGAAGAAGTGCGGTGCGGTTCCAATAATAACAAAAACAAATAGATATATACATATATGTATAGATTTTTGTTACTGTTGGAACCGCACCGCACGGTGCGGTTCGTTCACCATTCAAGGTTTTAGACTATGTATCTATCAAACAGTAAATTAGTTTTTATATAGTTATAAAAAAAACTCTAAAAATAAAAAATAATATATAGTTTTGTCTGTGGTATACACTATATAATACGAACGAAATTATTAATAATACGAAAAAGTGTAGAAAAAGTTTAAATTAAAAGGAAGCATAAATTTAGTTAGATAAAACATTGAATAAGTCATATGGTGATAAGATGGGGGCACTAATTATTCGATATAGTAAAACTTTTGTGTTTATTTCATAGGATAAGAATATGACAACTATCATTGAGAATTTATTGTTGTGAAAAAAATCAAAAACAAAAAACATAACAATGTAAGCACTAAAAAAAAAAAAAAACAGAAATCATGAGAGCGCACTAGTGTTGTTTTTATCTTCTTCAGGTGCAGGAACGGTCCAGTATTGTTTCACCGCATAGTAAATCTTCACTCTCTCATGAGGACCCTTCTCGTGGTCAGCAATTCTACCTTGCCATTGTAACCCTTTGGTTAATTCCTTAACCTTGATCAAAACGTCCACGTCATCTCTTATAATCACTCCAGCCCCCGGTCTAAGAACCCGGTCCATCTCCAACAATATATCCGCCGGTTCGCACTTATCTTGGTACAATGTGAATACCGAGTCGGCATGGATAAAATCATACGTTCTTGGATACGTCGACATCGCTTCGCACCTATCAAAAAGAATAATACCGAATTAAACAATAACCTTCCACAAGAAAATCCGGTTCAGTTTCAGTCCGGTTTAAGTTTACCAGTTTTGATACGTCCCGATTAGACCACGCTCGTAAATGACACCGAGAGTATTGAGCTTAGCCTCGACAGGGACAACGTTCATGACCCAGACCGGATCATGGGCTAGAGCCGCCGCGAAGCCACCGAGGTAAGCGTTCATGTCTAGTAAGTTTCTATATCTCCCGGTTTCACCCAACTGATAATCTAATTTCTTGTAATAAGAAACTCTCTGTTTCCACAGTTTCGTGTCCTCCAAGAAAGCTTCCCGTGTAATTTCCTCGAGATCGCCGCTGTTTACTCTCGGAGGAACAGCGTTTAACCTAGCCGGCCACTTCTCCACCTTCCCTCCGGCCACCGTCTTTAGATCCTCAGCCTCATCAACTTCAGGTAATGGCGTCAAACAAGAATCCATTTTCGTATACCTGCGCCACACAAAATTTATACACCAAAACTTTCACCAAATAGAATCTTAAGATATTAGAAAAACTAGCTAGTTAAATTACCAGGCCATGTCGGGATCTTGATCATGACGACAAAACTCGGGATTCTTCAAAACCTGTCTTGTTTTCTTACAATGAATGTGGTTGAAGGGCTTTTGCCAGATAGCAAGATCATCTTTCTGAACAGCTTTCTTCCAACACAAGCTTCTCGCGACCCGCTCGATCTGAGTCTGCTCTGCATTTAAATCATCCATCGTCCGTTCCCATCCTTTCCACCGTTTCTGCCAATTAATCGGCGGTCCAGAAAGTATCCAATACCCTCCTGGTCTTAAAACCCTATCCACCTCCATCAAGTAAACCCCATCTGCAACATAACCCAGAGTGTTAAAAACTCAAAAGGGGTGATTTTGTTACTTGTTTAGGGCTCAGAGTCGAACCGTTTTGGCCCCAAGGGATAAGACAACGAGAGCAATGGGCTAAGTCAAAGGCTCTAGAAGGGTAAGGTAAGCGGATTGTGGCCATGATTCCAATCATCGCCGGCACGCCACGCTCGAGTGCGAACTGGACCTGAGCTTCGTGTGTGTCCCTTGGTGCAAACGACATTGTTGTGATGTTTCTTGATAAAAGATACGCACCAAAGCTAGCCACCTGAAAAACAAAAAAAATACACACATTCGATTGATACCAAAAAAATTAAGGCAAATGAGAAAAAATAAAGAAATATTAAAAGTCAACATCATAGATCTATATTTCTTGATTTTGACTCTTTGTTTGTAACCACTGGTTTAATTTTCAACTTTACAGGTTTAACGGTAAGCTATGAGTAGGTCAACAGTTAGGTAATCGATTAGGTGACTCAGTGGGTCACAATCAGAAACCAATTTTTTTGAAAAAACTATATGATTTTAAATTAGATATTATTAGATATGGATATGCATGAATATATCTTGTTAGCTATTTTGGATGCATTCTTTAATTATTTTGTATGAATGTTCCAACAGATTATTCGATTGAACAGATTGGTGGGGAAAAAATCTTCTTTGCTTAAGTATTAAAATAAAAATAATTAATTTAAAGAGAAGCAGTTAATTAAAATTTTTTTTTCAAAAAAAAAAAAAGCAGTTAGTTAAAATCAAATTAAATAGCAGAAAGGAAAAATAAAATCGAACCGGCTGGTTCGGTTAAATGAGAGGGAAGAGAATTGGCACGTACCCCACAACCGGTATCGATGGCCGTACGGATAGAGCCGTCGCTGAGATCAATCAACCGTCCGATATCGTCAATGTACGCATCAGCGCCACGTGGAAACATCGTACCGCCACCAGGAAACCAAAACCGGTCGTTCTCATAGCGGACCCAGTTCTGATTCTTTTTCTCAACCGTAAGCTCCGTGTGAGGCACATTCGCGAACCACGCCACGTCACGGCTCTCCGGCCACCGGAACGGCGTCTTGTAACCGTACGGCGCCGGGATTCGGCATTTTAGGGTTTCATCTCTCTCGGGACAATGCCTTTGCCTGTACTCAAGCCTCTCCCTGGAGAATTTCAGCGATCGCTTCGCGTCTTCGCACGGCGTGTGCTCGCTCAATTTAGCGTCGCACGATGGGAAATTCACGGCGGTTTCCGTCACCGGAGGTGGATCCTGAGGGTTGTGGTGCGCGTCGAAGTCGAGATCCCTCGTGGAATTGGGCCTGGAGAATTCCTGGCACGGTGCGCCGTCTGAGTCATCGAAGGCAGCGCGTGGATTCGCCGTCGAATTTTGCCAAATCCCGAGAAGGTAGCTCCCAATGCAGAGGAGCGCCACTAGGGTTACGTAGTAAAGGTTGGACTTCTTAGTCCGCGATGATATCCTCGTAAATAAATTCATCTCTTTTAAAAAAAATGAATCAATGGCTGAATTTTCAGAAAACCCAACTTGCAATATATATATATATATATAAGTGTGCCTGTGTGCGTATGCACAACGATGAGAGTCGAATCGAATGTGTGAGGAGTGAATTTTTCAAGGGTTGATGTGAAGTAGTTCGAGGGTAATATAAGGGAGGAGAAAAAGGGGAGCGAGTGAGGGATACGCGCATTAAGGTCAACGGGTCAACGCGGATTAATGTATCGTTCGTGAGAGATTAGCCTAAAACGTGCGAGCTTGTCACAGGCAACAATGCAAAATTATTTTTCTTCACCGGATTTGTTTTTCCAATTTCATTCATCAAATTATTAGATTTGTTTTGGAAAATTATGGATTGCATATATTCATGCATCGTATAATGAGGAAGATATTTTTTAACATTTGTAATAGTTTTTAATGTTTTGTATCAACTTTCCTTATAGATTATGTTATCTTACCATTTTTTAAAATTAATTAAATTGACTGAAAAGTATACGCGCCGATGAAGCGCGTGGACATCGGTGGGGCCCGTTTGGGTCCTTTGGACGCAAAGAGACGCAATCCCTTTTGCACTTTACTCCGGTACAAACCAATTTTAATCCTAAACCGAAGTACTTTTTTGAAGATCTTCCCGGTTCAACCGGAAAATCACATATAGCCTGGTCAAGCCTAAACTGAGATTCTCTTTTGCGCTGTATATACGCCAATTTTAGGAATGAATTAAACTTTTTTGGGGACCAGAGGGTTTTAAACCTTGCGGGATTGTGAAGAAAGCCCAAAGAAGCAAAGTTTGTTCAACATTGGAATCACAAAACGCAATGAGAGTTTGAATTTGGTGTTTGGTTTGCGTTTGCGGTTTTGTACTAATTATCGAATACGAATAGGAAATACGAAATACGAAGACCAATAAAAACAAGTACAAGACATTTTTAGAAGCTTTACACGAAAACACTATTTTTAGAAGCTTCCACTGACTCCCTCTGTTTTCTAATTCCTCACTGTTAAAAGTCGAAAAAGGTGAAAGCAGACCCCTAATAAATCGAGGCCAAATCACATACTCATTTCAAGAAACTAAATTCATTTAGCAAGATGATCAAGGATCTTTCCCAAATCCTAGTCTTCTTTGGCAATCAACCACAAATTATCCCTCCCATACTAACCAATTAGTCACTCTTGTATTTGCTTAGCAAAAATCTAACACATCCCTATATTCCTTATTGTGCAAAACTAAAACCTGTGCATCAAGAATCCGAGGCACAAACATATTTATTATAATCATCATTCTTGTAGATAAGTATTTATACGAGGTTATAACAGCAGCAAATTAATAAAAAGAGGAACAACGTAAACTTTCTGAAATGACTTTCTCCTTTCTTACATCGGCTTCAGGGTGTCTTGATCTTGGGGCGTGTCGGAAGCAACTGTGTTTGTCGAGAAAAATGAGAATTATGTAAGATCAGAAGAAGAAAGTAAAACGAACTTGGAAAGAGTGTTTGTTGTGGAGAACGAAGAGGAGAAGTGTTTACCTGGTAACAAGAAATGATGGAGGTGATGAATCCAAAAGCTCCGGTGACACGAGGAGTGATCTTCTTTGGAGCTAACTGAAGAAGACCAGCTGCTACAACAATGTCCATGGCTGATTTGATCAAAGCAAGAGTCCTCTCATTCGATTGTTTAAGCTTAGCACGATACTCTTCATCCTGCATTTTACACAATTGACAAATAGGAATTGGGTTTATAATAAGATTTTGTAGAAACAGAAGATTGAAAGAGAGGGGTTTTTTTTTTTTTTTTTTTTTNTTTTTGATAAAGGAGAGAACATTACTTGATACTTGTTACCATTCTTAAGCCCCTTTTCAATCTTCTTCATCGATGAAGAGAGCCTTCCAATCTCACCAATCTAATAACAGTCTAAACCAATAATAAGCGGCAAAAGATGTAACATAAGGAATCATTGGAAAGCGAAAGAAAAGACGGACCTCGACTAAAGTTGTACAGACAGATGATCCCATCCAGCAGAAAAGCGATATACGTCCAAGTAACTCAGCTCGCTCTTTGTTCTGTGGCGAGATAAAATAAGTACAGTAGCCCAAACATGAAACTTCAAATAAACTAGTGGTGCACAGGTTTGATTTCTCTCACCTTGTATATTCCTGATCTCCCAAGCCAGACAATTTGATCCAGGAACAGGAATGTAGATAAAAGTGCGTTCTTCGACTGAAAATAACAAACACCCGTCAACAAAGATTGATCCAGAGTAAAGATGTGAAACAAGGGGACTAAGAACTCTTTTCACTAGTGCAGCGTTTCAAGCCTTTCTTAACACCCTCCTAGACAATTTATCAGACAGTTTGCGTGCACTCTTCACTTGTGGGTTTTGTATGAAAATGAAAAGCACCGTGAAGCACCTTTCCAAGTAAAACGAGAGGAAGTGGAGTCCCTTTAGGCGTAGGACTAATAAGACCATGTAAGTCATTAACAAACTGCAACAAAATGATAAAACATATTAGTTAAAAACAAAGCGAATTACAAATCAAAGTGGAACAAACAAAGTCGAGAAAACCGATAAAGGATTAACCTTGAAAAGACGGAAGACTTTCCTGGCTAAGCTAGTGGATTTGTCAACATTTTGGGCAGTACCAGGTTGTCCACCGCTCAAGAACTTGGAACCATACTGTATAGCTCTGCATAACTTATCCCTTGCCTCGGCTTTGTTGAGATACATAACCACAAGAGCAAGCTCGGCTCTTGATACATCTAATGTAGTCGCCATGTTCTCTCTGAAAATGGTCACATATTAGTTAAGACTTAAGACACGGTCACACAAAGAGAGCTTCGAAACCCTGATAAAATTGCTACTCAAGGCAACAAATTCCCAGCCTTTCAATAATCACAAAAGCCAGCAAATTCACAGGTGTTAACAATTTCGAACCTTGAAGTCGCTTTTGATCGAAGAAATCAGAAAATGATTAACACACGTCCGAAAATTCAAATCAGATAAATAAAAAAATTGGCTTCGACATACCTTTGGAGATGGTACGAAGATGATCTCTATTAACACCCCGAGAGATATGTTATGAAGAAAATTAAGAAAAAGGGAAAGAAAAGAGATTCAGTGCCTCTGTTTTTGGAACGTAAGCTATTATTTTGTCGTGATCTTCTTTGCTTCGTGTGATCGGAGATAGGGCGTGTTTGGTCATCTTCGTTTCCCGATAAACAAACAAAACATTGCCGTTGGTCAACGCACTGATCTCCTCCATCCCTTATTCTTAGCCGTCGATTATGTTGACTCTTTAGGAACCAACTATTTTCACTCTGCTTGCGTAAGTTGAGGATATCCCGCGCGTCCGAACTACGTGGCGCACATCTCTAGAAAAGAAAAGTCCAACATTATTTGGGGCCAATAGCATTCTCGAAGCCGATTTAGGCCCAATAATGTTTCACCTAACGGCTGATTGTAAAAATCTGTTCAATATAGGTGAACCAGAACGGCTCGTATTTTAGCAGCTGACTAAAGGCCCAATGGGTTTTAATTTTGGCCCAATTTAACATATTTTTCCTCTCTTCTTTAACCGACAAAATCTTGTCGTTAGGGTTTTACTTACTTAAACGTTGTTCACTTGTCTTTGAACTGAATTAAACAAAACAAAACAAAAGTGCAGTTTTTTTCTTTCTGATGGAGCTCAATAAGGATCAGGCAGGCATGTCGGAGAATAATAAGCCTCAAGAGCCAGATCCCAGATTCGCTTGCGAAGGTTGCAGCGTTTTGCTCGACGTCAACGATGGAGACCGTCTCGTCTTCGCTCGTCTCTCTGGTGGCGCGTGAGTCTTCATCCTCGATTCTAATTTCTCCCTCTTCTTCTATATGAATTTGGTTTTGATTTCTTTCTCTCTCTTCTTACAGTACATTAAAAATTGGGAATAAGCATTACTCTTTAAAGCCGTTGATCGGAGCTCCGTTTGGATCTCTGTTCCAAGTCGAAAGCGGAGAAGAAGGTTCTTTCCTCTCTCGCATTCTACCCGTTAAACAAGGTTTGTGTTTCTCCTAAAATCGCGAAACCAATTTTTTTAGTTATAATGTTCAGCTTTTATATTTATTTTTGGTTGAAGGTAAATTGAATTTGGTCTAATTGATGTTTGCTAATCCCAGAAAATAACAGCAATAATGTTATTGAAGATTCGAGAGATAATCGGGAACTCATCGACAATAATGAAGCCCAAAACCTTACTGGTGAAGAAATTGAAGCTATGCGGAGGTCAGAAGAAGACTTAATTCTCTGAGTGTGTGTGTATATATAGATGCAGAGATTGTACGAATTTGCTAACTTTTGGGTTTAATGTGTAGAGAGGGTGCAAAAGGGGATGAAATTATTGAAGCCCTAATTGCAAACAGCAAAACATTTGAAAAGAAGTTTCAGTTGTCTCAGGTAATGTATATACAGTTATTCATCTCTCTGCTTCTACTTGAAAATTTTTAAAAGTTTGGGAGACATATATAAAATTTTTCTTGTTTAATTTTTCTTTTTATAGGAAAAATATAAGCTTAAGAAGCAGAAGAAATATGCGCCAAAGCTGCTTCTAAGACGGCCTTTTGCTCGAAGGTATATATTCAGTTTTCCTGTCTCCTCTTGTTTTTGATTTCTTTTTCGGTTCTCTTATTTTCGGATCTGTTTGTGTTTTACCAGTATATGTGAAGCTTATTTCAAGAAACACCCATCCAAAATCGGGTAAGTATACTTGTTTCTCGCTCTTTTAGATTTGCAGTTGGTCCGGTATTGATCTCTATTGTATTCTTTTCTCTTGTTGTGCTGTAGATTCTTACGAGTAGATGCATTGTCTCTTCTGTTAACAATGGCTAATGTCACCGCATACTCGGATGTGCTTGTGGTGGATATGGTAGGTGGCCTTGTCACTGGTGCAGTGGCCGAACGACTAGGAGGTATAGAGCTCTTTTTTCTCATAACCTCTCCAATAGAAATTACTTCATTTAGGATTCACTGCTGATTATTTCTGTAACAATGTGCCGCTATTGTGTGCCTTGAATGTGTAATTCTTTTAACAGGCACTGGTTATGTTTGCAATACATATAAGGGAAAATCCCCTTATCCTGTGGAGATGGTGAGGATGTTCAACTTTAGTGACAAGGTTATAGAGAGGTGTGTTCGATTGTCTCTAAGCCTTTTTTTTTCTCTGTAGTTTCTAATTGAAGCCGTTATATGATTGACATTTTTGGACATTATGTGTTCCCTTTCTGTGTGCAGGATCGTGCAGTCATCTTTAAACGAGCTCTCATCGGCCAAAACTGCATCTCCTGAGGAAAACAATCAACAAGAAGGAGTTGGTAACGCTGAGATTAATATCAATGCAAGTTGCCAACCTCTACCGTTTCACTTGAGTCTTAATTTGAGAAATCTTGTGATTATTAACACAAGGTTTAATTGAAAAATGCAGGAACCATCTACATCTGATATGGTAGAAGAAATGTCTGTGACAGCTGAGGCTAGAGTAGTAGATATTGATGTCCCAGAGAGCAAAATTATCAAGGCCCCAAAAGCTGGAGCCAAGGCTTCGAAAGAAGCAATAGAAATGTGGCAAGAAAACGGTTTCTCTAGGTAAGTAATATAACTGTTTCTCTATGAATGAAAGTGGTTCAGGTTGATTTAATAGACACTTGTATCGTGTGATTTGCAGCCTAATCATGGCTGCACAAGATCAAGACCCATGGAGCTTAGCTAAAGATGTATTGCCACTTCTCTCCTACTCTGCTCCTTTTGCAATATACCATCAGTATTTACAGGTATGTCATAAGAACCAAGCTTTTCAGTATGTTTGGTAATAATTTTGCACAAGAACAGAAAATCTAATATGATGAAAACCACAGCCTTTGGCGACATGTATGCACAACCTTCAGCAGGGGAAGATGGCAATCAATCTGCAAATAACAGAACCGTGGCTACGCGAATATCAGGTCTGATCAAATTCTCTTTCTTTTTGTTTCCCGATAGACCATCATCAATGTGGAGGTGTTGATATATATATTAAAATGCAAATGCCTAAAATGCAGGTGCTTCCTTCAAGATCTCACCCTCACATGCAGATGAGTTCTTTTGGAGGCTATGTGTTGAGCGGCATCAGAATCTCTACCACTTGATTCTTGCTTCCAAACCCCATTCTTCTTCAAGAACTGAGATTTGATGTTTGGCCTTTTCTTTTAGAAGGTCTTTGTATTTGTTTGTTGAGTTATATAGGGCTGAGATTATAGGAAAACTTTCATGTTGATACTCTTTTTGTTTTTTTAAATCTAATTTATAGTTTCTTAATAAAAACCTCGTTATGCGTTATTGAAAATTGTACAAAATCTTATAAAGTAGAAGGGATCTAAATCTTACCATTGGCTCAGTTTCATACAGATTATGAAACATTACAAAATACACAAATACCACATTATATATAACCATTTGCTTCATTTTCTTCCCCTCTCTACTTGCTACTAAAGAAACTTCTCAATCTCCCTTTCTCAATCCTTTCAAGAAGCTTCTTCGAACCAGGAACCTCCAACTCCGACAGCTTCTTCAAATAACCAACAGCTCCATAGGAAACCATTAGCTTCTTACACTTCCTGCTCGAACACAAAGCCGCCAAACCCGAAATCGCATACTTCTTCGCGGAATTGCTCGGACTCGGCTCAAGCAACATCACAAGGCTCGTCACACTCTTCTCATCTCTCTTCACTTCTCTGCAATTCCTTGGAACCGTGACTAGACTCGCTATAGCTTGAGCTGCAACCTCTCTAGCTCCACTCGCTTTCGCCTCCAACATTCTTATCAACAAAGGGATACAGCCCGATTCACCGATCATTCTCTTTGTCTCGTTAGATGTAGCAATCCTGCAAATCGTCGATGCAGCCGCTTGTTGAGCTCCAATTGATCCTGATTTAAGAACATGGACTAAACTTGGGATTATCTTGAAGTAAGTCTCGACAGAAACAGAGCCAACTAGATTCCGAATCGCTGCAACTCCTGATTCTTGAGGAAGAGGTCCGTCTAAGTAAGCGAGCAAAGTCTGAATCCCGTTCTCGGATATAACCGATCTTCGAAGAGTTTCATTGCTCGAAGTGAGATTCTGAAGACATTCCGCTGCGTATTCTTTGGATCCCAGCAGAATTCCGCAGTTAAGTATGTTAATCATCACTTTAACGATTCCTTCTTCCGCTAGATTCTGTCTTACTTCAGGCACAGCGGAGATGTTCTTCAAAGTACAAGCGGAAGCAGATTGAGAAACAGAGTCCCCTGTTTTGCAAATCTCGATCAACGGACTAACCCCGCCGTGACCAACAATCGAACGCGATGTCTCTGGTGAAATCGACATTCTCTGCAACGAAATAACCGCTTTCTCTTTAGCAACGGGACTTCCGGATTCAAGCAGCCTTATCAATGGAGGCAATGCGTTCTCGGAGACTAGCCAGTTTTCGCATCCGCCTGATTCCGCTAAAGAGCAGATCACAGTCACCGCATTTTCCCTCACGCTAGGCGAGGTGGCCGTCAAAAGCTGCACCAAAGACGCGACATTGGTCCGACCCAAAGCGGCTATAACCGCCTTTTCGTCTTCTTTCATTACCTCGACGAGCTGCTCAAGCGCTTTGCGTTTTGACTCCAAGTGACCTATTTGAAGCCGAGCAAGTAATTCTCTAACGCTGAACGTTTCCAAGTCTTGAACTGAACAAGATAGAGGTTGTGTAACTTCGCCGAGAACGCCTGTTTTCATTAGCAACCCACAATCTCTCAAGCTAAGATCGATTTTCGAAGATAGAGAATCGAGATCACTCTGCATCTTCAATTTCCCTTCTTGCTTCTCTTTTACGCATACAATTGCGAGCTCGATGGCTTCTTTCAAGGTTTCTAAGACCGCTTGAAGTTGCTCTTTGCAGAGAGTGTTTTTAGAGAAGCAAGGATGGCTAGATAAATCCGATAAACATGTCGGTATCTTCTCTAATCTTGAAATTATCACTCTCCATCTGCTGGAGAAACCTTTCACTGTTCTTGCTTTGGACAAAGCAATCGGTACAAGCTCTTGAGCCTGTAATAACAAATCTTCAACTGTTGTTGGATCAACCAGGGCTTCGTTTCCGTTTTTCTCCTCCACCATGTTCACACACAATCCTTGAGCTCTGTTTCACTGAATTGCACGAAAGAAGGAAAAACAAAACTTTAGCGGGTTACAGAAACAAAAAAAAAAAAAACCAGAAACGATCAAATATGCCTTGATGAGATGCGCTGGCAAACAAATGATCTTTTGTTTTGTAATAGAAAAAAAAATCAAAAGTGGGGAACAAAAAGTATTGAAGGGAGTAGTTGAATGAGTGATGAACAAGTTGGTAGGTTTGTTATAAATAAGGACACGGGTTTATAAAAACAAGAAGGAAGAAGCCATCAAAAGAGTTTTGAGAATCTTGAAAATGATCACAGAAAAGCTTTCGATATTTGCTGGAGAACAAAACCCTACCAGACAAAAATTAACAAGTCATTTTCCAATTTCCTTTACTTCGTCGGTGTGAACAATAATGCTATAAAAGCTAATGATAAGATAATAAATAAATGGAAGCATCATCGTCATCATCATCATCTTCTATTTTATATGATAGTTATTTAAATGAAAGGCATCATACAGTCCTGGGAAAAATTTGAAGAAAAGACAAGAATACCCTTCTGAAGAACAATATTGAGAGCTTCAAACACAGATTGAAAGCTTAAGCTGGTTTAGAGGAAAAGCAATAAAGAGAGAGAGACTTTGTTTCAAAGAGAAGATGTGAGTCTCTTTCAACAAATCGGGTGCTTAAAAATTTCATAAGAGTTCTAACCAAACTCCACTCACACTACACATAAGTTTGGTGACAAATCCACAACTTGTCTTTACTGCAAGAAAAGAAAAAACCTTTTTCCCTTAAAGCTTGTGTGAAATGCAAGAGATTTCCCTTAAAGCTTGTGTGAAAATGTGAAAAACAAAAGGATATGCAAGAGATTAAACGATCTAAAGCTAAAGGAAAAAACAATTACCTGGAAACAAATATCTATCCTTCAGCAACTGCCAAACGAATTTGTTTGCAGAACTTTGAATTTGGAAATTGAATCAAAACAAAAGTAGAAACCTTTCCTTCTCGAAATTTTCAAGCTATAGCGAGTCTTCAGGAGACTCTCTTTCAAACAGAAGGAGCTGTGTCAGAGTCGTTTAGTCAGCTTTAGATTTGTTCCGTCAGAGCCCGTAACGCACGATTTTTATCGTATCGCGAGACTTTTCAAATTTCAGTGATCGAACGGCTCTAGTTTCATCTCGGGAGCCTAATCGAACGGTTGGGATATGATAGAAATTTGAAATGGCTCGGTGATTAGCTGACGTGGACGTGTACCTGGTCTTCTCGGGAGCGTCACGTGTGCGGAAGTATAACAAAGTTGATAAAATTGCCCTTGTGTGCTCTATAAATTAACGAAAATGCCATTAGCTTTAGCATCGACTTTTGAGGCCCAGAAAGGAGAAAGTGTCGAGGGGACCGAGGCGCGTGAGGCTTGTGGGCCTTATTAACGTGCACGAAACGGCACGCACTTGTCTGCTAATGCTGTTGAGAGCGTCGGCTTTTGTGATTAATTAATTTATCATTAAGGTCATTAGTATCACTCTTTATGAGCTGATCAGCAGCCAATTTTTAATCATTTTTAAGGTAAAAATAACAGAATCGAAATAATTATCACCAAGCCTTATCTTATCATTCATAAATACACTTAACTCCCATTTCACTATGATATTTGTCAGTATAAAACTCAAGATCGTTTTAGTTCTCTGCAAGATCGTTTATTGATTTTGGATTTAAAGTATGTTTCTTTTGGTCTTGATGGATTGCAGTCTGGTAGTATATCAGTTTGGAAAGCTACTGACATCGAGAGTGATCCTTTCATATACCTCACATCTCTCGAGGGGCATAGTGGTGAAGTAAAGTGTTTAATTGTTGGAGGTCAGACACTATACTCCGGTTCTGTGGATAGAACAATAAAGGTAAGTGGCTGCTTCCAGTTAATTCAATCTTTAACCAATAGAAACTAACATGTTATAGAATGTATTCTAATCAACATTGTTCACTGTAATTTCCAGGTGTGGGATCTCAACACACTGCAATGTATAACGACACTGAGGCAGCATAACGACACTGTCACGTCGCTCTTACGTTGGGATCAATATCTGTTATCGTCTTCCTTGGATGGGACCATTAAAGTCTGGGGCTCGTCGGGAAGTGGCAACTTGAAAGTTATCCATACACGCAGGCGAGAACAAGTAAGTTGTACTTGTAATACTTTTGCCATTCTCCATAACAACAAGAAGACTTGGTTTACAAGAAATAACATTCTGATTGTTTTTGTGATTTGAAGCAGAGTGTGCATGCTCTGTGTGGGTTAACGACGCAGAGGCCGAGCCGATTATATTCTGCTCTTACCAAAACGGAACTGTGGGCATATACGATCTACCATCGTAAGTGAATCTGAGAGTCTCTCTAGTTATTGTACTTAATTCGATCATTCTCTAATCCAAATTTAATTAATCTTTTGGTTGGCTATACCCACTGTTTTGAAGGGAGAGGGAAGATGTTCTCCAAGCATACGATCAGCACACTAATAATTGGTCCTGACGGATTGTTATTAAGTGGAGACAAGAGTGGGGAGTTGCGTGTATGGAGCTTAGGTGGCAGCAAAGTCTAGACATCTTCCTTGGACCAACTCTTTTGTTTCTTTTTTAGTCAACAAAAGAATATTGATTTAATATGTACACCGATGATGGTTGATTCTAACAGCATTATATGAGTTAGGAAAAGTTATTTTACTTGAATCAATTCAAAAATCCTTGCTTTTCACAGATATTTCCCTACAATATTATCGATGTCTCCCACGAAACGGAAAGTTAGATCGATAGATTTATCATTTATATGAACGAAAATCCACATTCAAGTCATGGGCACTATATGGGATGAATCCACATTCGAACTCATTGATAAAGGAACGAACTTTTACCAAAATTCAACTCCAAGATCCATACTTAAAAATTGAAGTCATCACCAAACAAGGTTTTACTAACTCAAAAATCATCCAAAATTCATAAAAATACGAAAAAAAGAAACTAAGGGAAAAGATGTGGCAGAGAGAGTGGAGCCATCTTCTTCTTCAATCACCCTTTCTCCTGAAAGAGCATCCTTCAGTAAGCCTTGCCTTTCCTCCTGTGGGTTGGCACAGCACTGTCTGGCAGTTTCCACACACCACAACCGTCTGCGAGTGGCTGAACACCGTCGTACTGCAAATTCCACACACCAAAACCCAAACCCATTCATAAATTATTGACCAAAACATGGACAGATACATATAACGAGTTCCAAGGTTAAAGACTTTTTCTAAGCTTACATGTTAAAGCAGCCTTGGCACTTCACATCCTACATCAACCACACAACATCAAAACAAAAATCTAATCAGCACCCAAAAGAAGTTTATTGATAAAATTAATGTGAACCAAACTCAAAACTCAATTGATAACAGTTCTAAATAAGAGTGAAGAGATTTGGATATCATCTACATTCTATAATAAGATGGTATGCAGCAAAAAAAAGTTCAACTTTCAACAAAAGAAAGAATTACCATGAAAAACGAATTCGGGGATTGAACAATGCGCTTGAGCTTGTGCTTCCTCTTCTCAAGCTCAGCAGGTGGGTTAAGCAGATCAATATCGTTTTGAAGAACCTGGTATTTATTCAATCAAATACACAGTTTTTTCAGAACAAGTTAATAATCTCCCTTGTGGTGAATCAAATCAAATCACGAAACACCAATTAAAATCTCTTAAAACCTAAGGATTGCCTTCAGAGAAGTCACAATTGGACAAGACAAACTACAGGCAAATGATTCGTTTGTTTTTTGTTTTTCCCTACAGAAAATCTCAGATTCCGCGACAAAAGGGAATTAAGGCGTCTAAACAAGAAAACCGAAACGAGACTGAAGATCGAGAACTAACCATCTTCGTTAGCTTCTAGAGATGACAAGTTACTCAGAGAGAACACAATCAGCCGACAAATGCTTTTGAAAGTTGTTAACCCTAATCTGCTCAAACAACAACGCCTTATAAACAACACTACACATTTTATCAGGAACCGACCTATCCCTCTTTTCTAACTAAAAGAATTTTGTTTATTACAATACTAAAAATTTCACAGACACTAGCCTGAGTTGGCCGAGTTGGTCTGATGCGCCAGACTAAGGTTCTGAATAGAGAGAGCGAGGGTTCAAATCCCACATTTAATAACTTACTTTTGACAACTCTAGTTTTCTTACATTAATATTTGGGCTGAAATTTTTTAGATCCAGCCCATTATATTTGATCTATTGGGCTGAATAATGGACCATATATTCACTCCCTCTGTCCCACATTATTAATTTCCAAAATTTAATTTTTGTCCATTAAAAGAAAAAAAATAATTTCCAAAGTCACAACTTCATTCAGTCGAAGACTCGAAACGTCGTCGTCATCTCCTATTTTTTCTCTCTCTTTCTTCTGTAGTGTGGTAACGCTCACTCAAACGAACACGCTCTATCACTTTCGCCTCTGCTCGCCGGAACTTATGCAGAACACAGACGGAGATGACGATGACGACTTCCAGATCCCTCCTTCCACTCAGCTTTCGATTCGCAAACCCCTTCTACCAACCAACGTTAACATCTCTCACCGTCCTCCCAACAAAAAGCCCAGACTAAGCCGTTATCCGGGAAAGGAGAATGTAGCTCCGGCTCCTGGATTTAGCTCCGACCCAGATTTCGCATCTGGTAATTATGCGCTCGGTGCGGATCTTCTGGGCTCGTCTTCTACTCCAGACTGTAGCTTATTAGATTGTATTCCGTCGAGTGTTGATTGTTCTGCAGGAGTTTTCGGTGAGCCAATTTGTTCTCTCGCGGCGGAAACAGAAGGTGACCAAGTTTTTGCTGATAAAAAGGTGAGGGATGACTGTTTTAAGGCGAATCGTGAGGGTTACTTGTGCAATTCGATGGAGGCTAGGTTGTTGAAGTCGAGTATTCAACTTGGGTTTGATGGTGGAATCCATGAGGACGAAGGGTTTGTTGAGTCCGACTCCGAGCTTGACGTGTTGATAAAGCTTTGCTCTGACGGCAACATTGGAGAATGTAGTTTAGGCAAAAATGATTTGATTCAGTGCCCACTGTGTTCAATGGGTATTTCAGATTTGAGTGAGGAACAGAGGCAAGTTCATAGCAATAAGTGTCTTGACAAGTCACATGATCAGGCTCCTGAGCAAGTAAGCTTCCTTGTGATCTGATAACTTGAATTCGCTTTCTGTTAATTGATATTAAACTTGAATTTAACTCTCACAGATTTTGCCGATAGATTTTATGGTTAGTTATATTATGCCCAAAAGTGTAGGGATCTAGTTCAATTTTTACTTCATTATCGCCATTGGTTGACTGCTAACTTGTAAATTGGATTGTAGGACTCCCCGAGGAAAGGCGAGAATTCTTCTTCTTTTATTGAAGAGTCTGTTGATGATCCAGTTCAGCTTCCTCAGCTTGTTAATGACCTCTCCCCGGTGCTTAAATGGCTAAGGAGTCTAGGTTTAGCTAAATATGAAGATGTTTTTATCCGTGAAGAGATCGATTGGGATACCCTTCAGTCACTCACAGAGGAGGTCATGGAATACCTTATTTATGTGCATGTATGCGTAGCTTACTTGTTTACACAAACAAATGGGATTGCGAATTGACGAGGTTATGATTCCACAGGATCTCCTGAGCATAGGTGTCACGTCACTTGGTCCCAGAAAGAAGATTGTGAATGCACTTAGCGCACTTAGAGAAGAAGCCTGTGCATCTTCAGCTGAAGCGCAGGCACCGTCTCTTTGTACAGAGAGACAGAGGGAAAAGTCTACCAATCGTAAGGCAAATGAGCCCAAAAAACCCACTGCCAACAAGTTGATTACGGAATTTTTCCCTGGTCAAGCTACCGATGCCACGAAGATCCGGAAGCCCCCTAAAGAACCTGTCGCAGAAAAGAGTCCATCAGATTCGGGTCGTAGACGTGCTGTGAGCAGAAATGGCAACAATGGAAAAACTAAAGTCATTCCAAATTGGAATTGCATTCCGGGGACACCTTTTCGAGTGGTAATTCTCCATAACAAGCAAGGCCATGGTTTCATTTCTTTGTCAAAGATTCATAAATGCAAGCTTGTTACATATTTCTCCTTTGCACATGAATTTATACTTCAGATTTTCTGCTGAGTGCTGGATATTTATGCTGACTTTCTGGTTTAATATATGTATGCAGGACGCATTCAAGTACCTCACACGCGATTGTTGCCATTGGTTTCTTACACACTTTCATCTCGATCGTAAGTAGTCTGGTGTTTGCCTCATTATATATTAGTACTACACAGAAGAAGCCTGCATATCGTGGAATCAATGCTTAAAGTCTCTGGATCCTCATTTACAGATTATCAAGGTCTGACAAAGTCATTTAGTCATGGGAAGATATACTGTTCCTTAATTACCGCAAAGTTGGTAAATATGAAGATTGGGATCCCTTGGGAGAGACTGCAAGTCCTGCATCTTGGCCAGAAGGTTAATATAGCGGGCATTGATGTGACATGCTTTGATGCAAACCACTGCCCGGGATCCATCATGATACTCTTTGAACCAGCCAACGGTAAGGTGCGTTCTTAAATTAGACATTTCCAATGTGTATCATCAGCATATGTTTAACTTTCCATTAAAAAAATAATTGTCCTTGGACTCTGTTGATTTGTATAGGCTGTTCTACATACGGGTGATTTCCGCTATAGTGAAGAGATGTTAAACTGGCTGATGGGTTCGCATATCAACTCTCTAATCCTTGATACTACATACTGTAATCCCCAGGTTAGCATTAAGAAAGCTCTAGTTTTTCAGTTAACATCCATCCGCTTTATATCAGTATTTGAAATCCAGTTTTCGCTGCATGATTCCTCTCTATCTACGATTTCTTCATTTTAGATTTTCTGTGAACAAAGAAGCAGCTTGGAGTACTATTTCCATTTTTATTCCTTGAGGGAAAGAGTACTTCCGGTGATTTTATTGATACAAATGCCATCATTTGTTGCAGTATGACTTTCCAAAGCAAGAGGCGGTAATACAGTTTGTTGTTGAGGCTATTCAAGCAGAAGCCTTCAATCCCAAGACCCTTTTCTTAATAGGAAGCTACACTATCGGTAATATATTCTCTTCTTATTCTGAATCGATATATCATATTGAGACTGGCTTATTCATATATCTCAATTCTTTCATCTCTTCTCTTTTGAAAGGAAAGGAGAGGCTGTTCTTGGAAGTTGCACGTGTGTTACGTGAAAAGATCTACATCAATCCTTCAAAACTAAAACTCCTCGAATGCTTGGGATTCTCGAAAGAAGATATGCAGTGGTTTACAGTGAAGGAAGAGGAGAGCCACATTCATGTTGTGCCCTTGTGGACACTTGCCAGTTTCAAACGGCTGAAGCATATAGCTAACCGATACACAGTAAGAAACACATCCATTCAGTTTGACTGTCAAGGAAAAACCAAAATAACTGTGTTTCTTTTTTTGGCTGATTTTCTTTAGAGGATGAGTTCTTAGCCAATTTTCTGTCGTGCAGAACCGATTCAGCCTTATCGTTGCGTTCTCTCCCACTGGCTGGACATCTGGTAAGACAAAAAAGAAGTCTCCAGGAAGAAGGTTACAACAGGGTACAATAATAAGGTAATATTCGCCATCTTCAAGTCCTGTGGCATTGAGCTCAAAATCATGACCCAGAGAATCCCTATTATATTTTTCAGGTACGAGGTTCCTTACAGTGAGCATAGCAGCTTCACAGAGCTGAAAGAGTTTGTGCAACAAGTGTCGCCTAAAGTTATCATACCGAGTGTTAACAACGATGGACCTGACTCTGCAGCTGCAATGGTGTCTCTGTTGGTTACTTAGATCTCTGTTTTACATCTGCTCAAGTTTGCAACAGAATATAACAAAAGGCAAGCCTCCTTGGCTACCTATTGAATAGATATATCATGGTTCTAATTAAATGTAGCAATGTAACCACATGATTATGTACTGTTTTCCTTTCGAATTCCAAAGAATTGGTGTCATGAAATATTTATGTTATATAGACTTCTTTGGTCTGATTTCCTCAGAAGAACTAAATCTTATTTTGACATAAGTCTTCAAATTTAGAAGGAAAAAATTCCGCTCTATAAAAAGGAAATTTACATATTAGCTTTCTTTCACGAGAACACAAAAAAAACTTTCAAAATACTGAAATGATGCAAGATCAACTTCGAACGTCACATGTTAGAATTAGATTACGTAGCACTAAACCAAGCTCACAGAATTGTTAATTTTGTAGCAAATGAAGAGAAACCAGATTTGGCAAAACATATTTGATCAAATTAAAGGTTTAGCATGTAAAGAAAGTTTCTTAACAAGATAAATCTAATATCAATCTTCAAGTAAACAAATACATTAGGTTCCGTAGTTGCAGATATTACAATTGCAAAGTATGAAAAGCCGAATCTGTTATAAATCCTACACAAAAGTTGTCTAGATGACAAAGAACATACTAGATAGTAAAAGGGGCGATGATCATCTCCTCAGCGATCTGTTGTTTATCCACCGTGCAAGGTCGAAATGAAAACTATAACATCTTTTTCTTCGATTGTTGTATCGAGCTGACCGCTTAGTTCCCAATCACAGTCATTCACTAGCACAAGAACCCCAGGTCTCCTGCACAACAGTTGTTTTCCCTATTAATAAGCATCTAACCTTCATTGAGCTGATAAAGAAGAAACGAAAGGCATCACTTACACAGTATCTCCTTTCATGAACATTTCAGGCCTCTCTTTGATCAGATTTGTACGAACCCAAGAAAGCAAATGCTTCATTGTTAACTAATTTAGCGGGGAAAACGTCGAATGAGTATAAAAACTGTGAGCTTTAGACAATCATAATGACCCAAAACTTAAAATTTCAAGCTTACATCATCCGCTCCATTAGGCAAATCGACGTTTACTTTATGGATCTTTTCAGAATCACAGAGCAGCTCTAAACCACCCCTACAGATCAAACGAAAGTTTTACCATTCTAAGTTTTATGAGTGAACAAGAACTAAACACATATATTCATAGAAACAATAACGAAAAGAACTAAAAAAAAACACCAAATCACCCCTTTTTGATGATCCAATAACTAAATGAAAAGTCGACGGATTATAAAGCTATGAAGCCAAAATCAGAACTAACTTGAAGCAAAAACGCCTCAAACAGTATAATGCCAATTGAAGAACAGAGAATCCTTGACCAAAGTAGCATCCAGATTTTCCTTAGCGTTCCCATTAATTAAAGAAGCAACACTCGCCGAGAGTTCCGAAACTTCGAAATAAATCAAAGTAAATTTACATAGAAAAGGATAATCGCACCCGAATTCAAGAGTTAATTGCATCGTCGTTGATTTTTGCAGTACAAACCCGAGCGCGCTTCTAGGGCTTTCGGCTTCGTCGTCACTGCGCAAGAAATCGTTGAATCAGTCAGTCACCGATCTCGTAACGACGTCGTCCTAGTTTAAGACATGTTGGGCTCTTTTATTGGGCCTAAAATATACAAGATAATGCCTATTACTTTTCCCGATGAATGATCCTGTGCTTCGCACACGTTAAAAATTGTCTCATCGCATCGTAACCGTTGACTTTACGAATTGGACATATCGACGGACAAGATTGGGTCCTAGTTTTCACTACAAAATAGATGGTGCTTAATACCATCCCCAGCAACCGGCAAAAATTGCAACCAAGAAAAGAACGAACAAAAAAATTCAGAGATTTAACGTGGATGGGATTTTCTTGTTTCCGAAATTATTTTGGGAAACAGAAATTCTGATTTGTTTCCAAAAAAAAAAAACCTTTCAGTTTTCCTGTTTCTGAAGCTCCATGGAAGCTTATAAGCAATGGGTTTGGAGAAATAGAGAGTATGTGCATTCCTTAGGATCTCTTGCCAACGTAAGATTGATTGTTCTTCTGCTTAATCTCTGTAAATTTTTCCCAGTTTATGTTTTGATTCTCCGTCGATTAGCGTTTTCTCGTTCGTGCCAATCTCAGAGTTTCATTGTCTTGTTGTTTGAATTTTTGCTTGAGGAGTAGTGTTTATATACAGTGCAATTTGAGATCGAAGCGTTTCTTTATTGAGTTTAATAAAAGTTGAAACCCTCACAAAAGCTTAGTACTGGAATTAGTTGGTGGATTACTGGATTTGATGCGATTGTGATCTTAATCGCTTGCCGAAATCTTGAGAGGTTTCGGAATTGTGAATTTCATTAGCTATATTGAGTGTGATCATTTTGTTGCAGGGATTGACATGGCTGCTTCCTGAGAAGTTTTCTGCTTCAGAGATTGGACCAGAAGCAGGTTTTGTGAAACTTTGGTAACATTTTACTGCTTTTCAATCTTAGAAAAAACTATTTCCTTTATTCCTGTGTAGCTCCTGAAGTCTCTTGTTGGAATGGAGCTTGTCTTATGAGTGTCCTACTCTCAGTTTTATCGGTTCTTTGCATACTTCACTTTGTACCTCACATGTTTAGTGTCATAAGTCTTTGATAAATTCTTCAGAACCTTCAACTGTTAAAGAGTGTTTCTTTTTTTGTGTATCTCTCTTGTGCTTTCGAATCCGGAAGTGTGATGAAAGTTTTCGTAATCTTCTCTGTAGTAACGGCATTTTTGGGCATATTCACAACTATCAATGAACACATAATTGAAAATGTTCCAACGACCCGTGGTCATGTTGGATCTTCTGGGACTGATCCATCCCTTTCTTATCCGCTGCTCATCGCCATCCTAAAGGACTTGGAAACGGTTGTGGAAGTGGCGGCTGAACACTTCTACGGAGACAAAAAATGGAACTTCATTATTGTCACTGAAGCTATGAAGTAAGCTTGCTTTCTTCTCACTTGGATCTATACAACATACTTAGGCAGAATTTTGATATCCGAAAAAATGTTAATTTTCAGGGCTCTCATTAGGTTAGCCTTGTTTCGGAATAGTGGATATAAGATGCTTCTTCAAGGAGGGGAAACACCTAATGATGAGAAAGATCCTAATCAATCCGATCTGCAAAAAAGAGCTGGAAATTTGGATAGGAATCATGGACCAAATGGTTTTGGAAACCAAAATCATCATAATCCATGGAACTTGGAAGGACGGGCGATGTCAGCTTTAAGTTCATTTGGTCAGAATGCAAGAACAAGAACAACAACAACATCTTCTACCTCGGGTTGGTCTCGAAGGATTCAACATCAGCAAGCAGTTATAGAGCCTGCAATGATCATGGAGAAGCGAACAATGCTCTCTGAGCTATTATCTGAGAAGGGTGTTAAGGGAGCGTTATTTGTAATGGGTGAGGTTCTTTTCATAACGAGACCGCTCATATACGTTCTTTTCATCAGAAGATATGGAATCCGATCTTGGATTCCTTGGGCTATATCGCTTTCCGTGGACACACTGGGAATGGGGCTTCTTGCAAATTCGAACTGGTGGGGAGAGAAGAGCAAGCAAATCCATTTCTCTCAGCCTGAAAGAGATGAGGTTAGACATTTCTAGGACCTCGAATTGCATTAATGTCGAACCAGTTTAACTGAAATTCCTTGTTGTCGATTCAGCTTAGAAGACGGAAGCTGCTATGGGCATTGTACCTCATGAGAGATCCATTCTTCTCCAAGTACACAAGGTGAGTGTTCGGAGTCGCATTGTTGTAACTGAATTGGTTTATGTTGCTCTTGGCGCTTGTGTTTCGTAAGTTTAGCTTCCGTTAATATCAGTTAAACAAGATTGGGCATCCCTGGGTATGCCTCTTATAGCTTAATACTATCTAAGGTTAATAATGAACCGATATGCTTGTTTGGCGATTGCAGGCAGAAGCTAGAAAACTCTCAAAAGACGGTGGAACCAGTTCCATTGATCGGATTCCTCACAGGTTTACTTTTAAGATTTCATTTCATCCACAAGATATCGTTGATCACTGAGTCCTCTGTGTTTTCTTGCATTTACTGATCGTTATCTCGTGGAAATTGCAGAGAAAATTGTAGAGCTTTTGGTGGGTGCTCAGTCACGGTACACTTACATATCGGGATCGTGAGGTTAACCGTTTTGCTTTAAGGGTTTCTGCAACGGAAGAGTATCGCCATTGTTGGAATGCTTTCTAGATCTTCGAAGGCTCGTTCGGATTCTTAGGGGGAGTGGTTTCAGTGCCTTGTAAGAAATCGCGGTTATTGCAGTTAGGACATAATCACAGACAGATATGTATCTGATGATTAGCTGTTTTATGTCTAAAGAATGGACCCATTACAATAAATAAAACACGCATCAGCGTTTAAATAGTTAAAACTATACGTTACGTCAGTTACCGATCAGCCAAAATATATATGCTGACGTAATGTTATGCTTATCGATGGTAGGCACAAGTTGGTAAGCAGCCAAAAATTACGATATTGTCCCCCGGTGGTGGGCCCGAATCTGTTACCGCGAAATGTGGAACCCACTTGGATTACCGGCTAAACCGGTATCATGTCTGTATTCGAGTCGGGTTTACTTCTGATCCGATCCGTTCGTTTATAATTAATCAAAGTGTGCTAGCAGTGGTGGGGTCCAATAATTGGGCCTTGCCCTCAACATTGTGTGGTGTGACCGGCACTGAAGGGTAGGGTCCAGTTCAGGCCCACTTTAACCCGTTTTCGTAGCCTTCCCTTTTCTTTTCTTGTGGTAGGCCCCGCTTTCTGTTCATATGTTAGGTGGTTCAAACCGGCTTCGAGTTTCAATAGTGTTATATGAATCAAATTGAAAGTGAAACTAGTTTCGAATTAGTTAGCTATGCTTCGTGTTCAGGCTCTAGTTACTCTATTTATTTTGTTTTAAGAAAAAATAATAAGTAACTATTTCTTTTCTTTTTTTAAACATAAGTATCTTTTTCTTTTTTTGTTTGGGTCAAATAAGTAACTATTTCTTTATGTTTTCTTTTGTGAAAATATTTTGGTTATTCAGATATCCCAAAGTAACCCAATTCAAGTGAATCAAGAATTAAACCGATTAGTGTTATCTGATTATCTGGTTTGGTTTAGTAGTGAATTTGTTTGATATCTGGATTGAAACATCGTCCAAGGAAAAGTGTATATCTTTGTGAAATGTATTGACTTGCTTAGTCCAAAGACGATAGGATTTTGGAATCCAGGAAAGGATTATTCCCTAGACACTAATTAGCTTTTTGGTGGCGCAGTCTTGTGACCTACATCAATGGGGTCCAACCCCGAGTATGGGCGTTTTAGCTTTTTCCAAAACAGAAATCTTTATTTCCTACCCGATCAAATTATTTAACGGTTAGAAAAGTATTAACTCGACGGCTTCAAAATTAAAATAGGCGACGGACAAAATTGCGACAAGCCAGGGAATTTATTGTGGTATGTTCTGTCTGTTTTGGTTTTGCTATGCTTATTTTATTTCAACTTTTAATAGTTACCAAAACTAATTCATCTTAGCTATGCACTATATAACCATGCAGCAAAAGATAATGGTAACTTTCGCAACAAACTATTTTGAGCCAGTGAAGATGTGTTTACATCGACGGATTGGCTTGCATTTTCATTACATTTAGGAAAATTAATAAAAAGCACAGAATTATTTACTTCTTTTTTTATCTTATTCATCCCATACAATTCAAATATAAAAATAGATAAGTTATTATGGAGTGCTCGGTTATATCCATATGATATTATTTATGTAGATTGTGTACTACTAGTTTAAATTTTTGAACTATTTTAAATTTTATGAAGTTGTTGACAAAACAAAATATATAGTTACGAAGGTTAATTTAGTTAAATATATCGGTTTGATGTAGTTTGGCTTTGGTTAGGAACAATTTTCTAAGATTTACATCAAGTGGACTTTAATGAACAAATATAATAACTCATTTTTTTTTTGTCATCATATAATAACTCATTTTGGAGAGGAATATTGCATTGCACAATACAGTACGTCGCAAATACTAATATGTTGACCACCCAAAAAAAAAAAAAGAATCCTAATAGCTGCTCTCTTTTTTTTTTCTTAACTCAATAATAGCTCCTCTTACTCTTAAGGATCATAACCAAAGATGCACTAAACAGTAAAAAAATAAAAATTGATTGAAAGTAAATAAAGTTTACTGGACCCCACTGAACAGATGGTCCCAATAAAACTGATAGACCGTAGAACAATAGAACGGGATCGATCCACGCGGCCTAATCCTAATGGCTCTCAATAACTAATTCAATATATCAAGAACCGTTGATTTTTTCCCGGATCAAAAAGTGTCAGTATTCTCACTTTCTTGCTATATATATATATAGACGCGAGTCCCATTTACTAATTAAACTCTCTCGACGTGTAACGCCGTTAAAACGATTCCTTTCCAGAGTCTCTCCGCCTCTCTGTTTCGCTTTTACATCTTTCGTCGTCATCTCCACCGTCCGTTTTCTTTCAGATATAAATTTAATGGCGACGATTAAGAAGAAGCAAGAAGTTGGAGGAAAAGATGAAAGCCTAAGAGCCGTTGATCTAAGCATCATCAACGGCGTTAGAAGCGTGGAAAATTCTAAACCTTTTGAAGTAAATCACACAGTAAGTCTCGAGCCCAAGGCGGAACCGTCGTTGGAGGCGGCGATGCAGCAGGTTCCGTCGATATCAATGTCTTTGGCTCCACCGTCGTCGGCGGGACCGCCATTGAAGAGACCTTCGACCAAAGACCGTCATACGAAGGTGGAAGGAAGAGGGAGGAGGATACGGATGCCTGCCACGTGTGCGGCTAGGATTTTTCAGTTGACACGAGAGCTAGGTCACAAATCCGACGGCGAGACGATTCGGTGGTTGTTGGAGAACGCCGAGCCGGCGATTATCGCCGCTACGGGTACGGGAACGGTTCCCGCCATTGCTATGTCGGTAAACGGAACCCTAAAAATCCCAACCACCACGAACGCTGATTCTGATTTGCGGGAAAATCCGGCTAAGAAGAGACGTAAACGACCTTCTAACAGTGAGTATATAGACATAAACGACGCCGCTTCGGTTTCCTCCGGTTTAGCTCCCATTACCACGACGACAATCCAACCTCTGCAAGCTCCGGCATCCACCGTGGCTCAACAAACTCTGCCGCAAGGGATGATTCCGATGTGGGCGATTCCATCAAACGCAGTGATTCCGGCGGTCGGAGCTTTCTTCTTGGTTCCACACGTTGCTGGTCCGTCGAATCAGCCTCAGATATTAGCTTTCCAAGCCGCCGCTGCTCCGTCGTCGTCTTACGTCGCCGCCGTCCAACAGGCTTCTTCGGTGGCCAGGCCACCTCCTCTTCAAAATGTTCCGAGCAGCGGCGTGATATCCGCTTCAGAAGTTACCGGTTCGAAATCATCGAAAACGACGTCAGTTATGGCTCCGAGCTCAAGGTCCGGCATAACAACCGGCGGTTCGTCGTCTACAACAACGACGACGCACATGCTCAGAGACTTCTCGCTAGAGATTTACGAGAAACAAGAGCTTCACCAGTTCATGACCACCACGTCACGGTCATCGAACCACTGAAGAGAGAGATACGATGGCGTATTAGTGATCACCGGAGGAGGAAAAAGGCCACGTGGGCACGTGAGGAGGGGAGTAAAGACGCGCACGTGTTAAGTGGGCCTAGATTTTAGGCAGATGTGGGGTCCACGTCGTTGGTGGGTCAACACGCACCAAAACCCGAAAACAAAGAAAAAAAAGCTCTGGCGAGTGGGGGAGGAGGAGGGGCCACACAGCTCCCACCTTACGCATAGCTTCCGAGGCGGCCAGGTTGGGATGTGTGGTCCCCATTTCGGTAGGGTTACGTGGTCCGTTCTAGTGGGACCCATTTTAGCATAATTTCGAAACGTTTCGTTTTGGTGGGCCTCACCACTTTGTCTTCACTTTTTGGACCTTGTTTCTTCGGTTTGTAATTACAAAATTTTTTTTTTTGAGAACAAGTAATTACAAAATTTGCCAAAAAAGTTTATTGAAGCCCTCTCCAACAACAATTTGTGATATTGATGTTTCAATTTTAATCTGTACGAAAATAAAAATTTAATCTAATTCTATTGTTTATTTTCTTGAATTGCCATTGCATCACTTTTTAGATAATTCCTTTTTTATAGAAGTGTTAAAAAAGCCTTAACTTTATTATTCCTTTTTTTTTTCTTCCACAAAGTCTCGTCCGTGTATGATATGTTTTCATTGGCGGGGCCTAGTAGCTTTGCTTGTACCACTAATACGGCGTCGTTTCGTGGGTCCTAAACCTTCCCACTCACAAGACGCGAGTTGGTCACCACCAGTTTAACGCTAAGGAAATAAAGAACAGACTGGCGTGGGCCCTACTTCTGTCATCAGATCTTTACCGTTCATTCTATCACCTCGTCCTAGCCGTTGATTGTATTTCGTTGTTTCATTGGTAGAATTTTTCTTTTCATCACGTCTCAACGCCAGACACGATTCTCGGGTTCTGATATGAAGTGTGGTTGTTAAACTATGATTCTCAGGTTCTCACCGTTACTATATATTTTTAATGTTGGTTTACATTTTTATTAAAGTAAATTTTAAAAAATAAAAATAAACACATTACAGAGTAAAGGAATTATTGGAGGCCCAAACCAACTTGGTGGATGGGGAAAAAAGGTTCCAGAATAGTTGGCTATAGGAGTCCACGTGGACTTGACATGTCGCTCTCTTCTTTTATTTCAGTGGACCTCTTCTTTTTATTTAGCTTACCCATTAAATTTAAAAATGTAAGTAAAATGGGTCCAAATTTAAAATTAAAAAAAAAAAAACATTTCAATCAAACAAAAGGAAAACATAAGCTTTCTTGCTGGCTTAACATTAAAGCATTAAGCCCAATGAAAATAAAAACAAATAGATGGTATGTGCTTACATAACATTTGGGCCCATTATTTTGCAGGCCCGATTTACACTGAACAACATTTAGTATTAATAATACGATATTATTATCTTTTGACACGTTTCAAGTCAATGAAATAATAGTTCTTAAATTTCGACATATTGGTATGTCGGCCAAATATGTCAATTAGGGGTGGACAAGGATTTACTAATTTGAAAAGTCCGGTTATTAACTATTTTAGCAAAATCGGTTTAGCTCCCTGATTTGACATTGACAACGACAACAATCTCCTATTTCAATATTTTCGATATTCAGTCAGATTTATTTATAAAATAATATTAAATGAAAAATACATATTAAAACGAATAATCATTTTTTATAAAAATAATTAGTTAAGATTTTTAAAGATTGATTCGGATACAAATTTCTGAACAAAGGATATATTTTAGACTTAAAAATTTTAATAAAATATCGTTTTCATATTATTTACCAAGTTTTAAAAAGGTTTTTTTTTGGTATCAACCAAGTTTTAAAAAGTTTGTCAGGAAAAAAAAAACGATAGTGGTTATATTAAATAATACACTACCATTTGAGACTATTTTAATGAGTTTTTATGACAGTCCATGCCGAATCCATGTGCAATCATAAGCCTTATATAAATTTTTTGCTTGCGTTGACGAAAAAACTGTCGTGGCCCCTTGTAATTATATTGTTTATACCATAATCGATTCGATTTGCTCAACTACGGCTGCAATTTAGACATTTGTTCGCTATGTTAATTAGCTTAAAAATACACCCTAGTTCCACAGATCCTAACAAAATCCAAAAAAAAAATCAAACATTTAATTGTAATTGTTGAAGAAATAATACTTTAGGGGATAATTAATTATTTTAACTCCCAAAAAAAAGGATAATGGAAAGAAACAAATGACATTCCACCACAAGCGTGTACCAATCTCTCCCGCTCTCTCTCCTCTTTCTTTTTTCTCTGTGTTCTTACAGACACCGAGGATGGCGGATCCTGATTTGGCGTCTCCGCTGATCCAGCCTCAAACATCCGATCAACCAGAGGTCGTTATCTCAATCGATGACGACGGCGACGACTCGGGACTTGATCTTCCCGCCGTTGGAAAACCCCTTGGTGAAAATCAAGACCCTCGTGTTTCACGTGGTTTTGAATTTGAACATCGTAATCCAAGTAACCCTTTCGGGTTTCTCAGCGAGGCTGAGCCTCCGGTTCTCGGTCCGACGACGGTGGATCCATTTCGGAACGATACGCCTGGAGTTTGCGGACTCTACGAAGCGATTAAGATCGTGGTTTGTATCCCGATTGCTTTGGTTAGACTTGTTCTGTTTGGGGCTAGCTTAGCTGTTGGTTACTTGGCTACGAAATTGGCACTTGCTGGGTGGAAAGATAAACACAACCCTATGCCTCAATGGAGATGCAGAATCATGTGGATTACTCGGATCTGTACGAGATGTATCCTCTTCTCTTTTGGGTTAGTTTTTTGCTTTCTCTGATTTCATCAATTACGCTACTCGGCAAAACTTAGTGATTGCTAATCTGTGTAGCCCTACAAGTTAAGCGAACGTAGTGTTTTTACTCGTAAATTTGAACTTACCGTTTGCCCATTATTGACTGAAACAAGGATTGTTTTCGAACTGAAGAAGGGAAGGAGTTAGATAGTTTGTTTCATGATGTTGCTATGGCTAGACTTTGAGTGTTCATAATCTTCCTTGCTCCTGCAGTTATCAGTGGATACGACGGAAAGGGAAACCTGCTCGCCGGGAGATTGCTCCAATTGTTGTATCAAACCATGTATCTTATATCGAACCAATCTTCTACTTCTATGAATTATCACCGACCATTGTTGCATCGGAGTCACATGATTCACTTCCATTTGTTGGAACTATTATCAGGGCAATGCAGGTAGGCGGCAGCACATTTATATAAGTATTAGAAAAATTTGTCAGCACATATCACTTCCATATGTAGTTTATACTTTATACTAAGATTCCGTTTTTTCAACTTGTGTTTTTGAATTTTCTAGGTGATATATGTTAATAGATTCTCACAGACATCAAGGAAGAACGCTGTGCATGAAATAAAGGTATAGAGTTCCTGTGGCATGTTAGTTATGTCTATGGTATTTTTAAAATCGAGAACTCCATGAAAGAGACTGGTTCATACACCATTTTCATGATTTGTGAACTGTTTGTGTTGAAAAGGATTCAAATGGTTTTTTGTATTTGATACGCAATGTGCTTTCAAGGATGTAAATACAGAGAAAAGCTTCCTGCGATAAATTTCCCCGTCTGCTGTTATTCCCGGAAGGAACCACGACAAATGGGAAAGTTCTTATTTCCTTTCAACTCGGCGCTTTCATCCCTGGTTATCCAATTCAACCTGTAGTCGTCCGGTATCCCCATGTACATTTTGATCAATCCTGGTGAGACTCGTTCGTGTCTGTATTTTGTTTTATGCACTTTCTACTTCTCCAAAAAAAAAAAAAATATCTCTTACTGATGTTTATGAAACTTTCAGGGGAAATATTTCTTTGTTGATGCTCATGTTTAGAATGTTCACCCAGTTTCACAATTTCATGGAGGTAGGCCATGTTCATATCTCGTAAGCTTAGTTGATTGATTATAGTCTGTGTTTTAGTAATTCACTTATTTGGATTATTTTTTTCGGAATTAAACAGGTTGAATACCTTCCAGTAATCTATCCCAATGACAATCAAAAACAGAACGCTGTGCGTCTCTCACAGAAGGTGCGTGTTTGGTGGAGATGGAGATTATTTTTCTGCATTTGTTGCTTTTTTATGGTGAAAATTAGTCCTCATGGTATACCTATGAATACAGACTAGTCATGCAATTGCAACATCTTTGAATGTCGTCCAAACATCTCATTCTTATGGGGACTTGATGCTACTCAACAGAGCATCTGAGTTAAAGCTGGTATGTCATTTCATGAATGTTTTTGCTCTCTTGAATATCTTCATCTATTTTTTTTTTTTTTTTATCTATAGTGTCTTCAGAATTACTCTGACCCACAGTTGAGCCACAAGTCATGTATTCTTGTCCATGGAAGCTTGAAAATAACTTTCCATGCTAGAAAGCAGTTCATCTGGTTGATCATTTATTTCATCTTAAATGTTCTGTTGCAGGAGAACCCCTCAAATTACATGGTTGAAATGGCGAGGTTTGAGTCGGTAAGTTTATCATCTAGCGCCACAAGTTTGATGCTTCTCATTTACATCAAGGAGAAATTTATCTTCGATTGTGGTATTGTCGAGTACACAAAACCGTGGATAAATATGTTTGAACCTCGTTATTTTGATAATATGCAATATCGATAGAAGAAGTCCATTATACGTGCCTGTTTTTTTTGTCTCCCTAGTCCCTAGTGATTGCGTTGCTCTGTCTTTGTTGCTTCCAGCTATTTCATGTAAGCAGCGTAGAGGCAGTGCGGTTTTTGGATACATTTTTTTCCATGAATCCGGACTTGAGGTAATGACTTTTGTCCTATAAGTAACAAGAAAAGTGATATACCTCTTTTGGCATTCCAGTTCTCGAAAGATCAGATTTCCCTACAACCTCAAGAATGTTAACCTTTTTGCAGTGGACGTGTTACGCTACATGACTTTCTTCGGGTTCTTAGACTGAAGTCTTGCACTCTTTCTAAAGGGGTCAGTTATGATGATAAATTATTTCCTTACCTTGTTTGTATATCAATATGATTATGCTCTTTCATCTTTTAGTAAAAAACGAGCAGTATAAACCTTCTTTAAATTGGTTGTTTATGCCTCGGAAAAGTTACTTATACAAGCATACTGCTGTAGATATTCGGGTTCATCGATGTGGAGAAGGCTGGATCAATCACTTTCAGACAGGTAATTTCAGGGATCCTCGTGCCGCATAACATTTTTCATGATTCGTTCATCTTCAGAGAAAAACACCCTTTGGTATATAATCTCTAATATCTCTCTTCCTTCTTCTGCTAATTGGTCTGCAGTTCTTGTTTGCCTCGGCTCATGTATTGACACAGCCGCTTTTTCAGCAAACATGCGAACTAGCCTTTTCCCATTGTGACGCAGATGGAGATGGCTATATCACCATTCAAGAAGTAGATTAATTCTTCACCTCTTTGTCATATTTGCTTTTGAGTTCTTATGACTTACTCTTTTCCTTATTTTTGGCTCAGCTTGGAGACGCGCTCAAAAACACAATCCCAAACCTGAACAAGGATGAGGTAAGTGTACATAGATTCATCCATCCATTGAAATCGAAATCCAAATCTCTTAACTTGGGAAAGATCTATAGCCTAACGGTTGGGTTTATCTCATGTTTCAGATTCAAGGGATGTACATTTTGCTCGACGATGACAAAGATCAAATAATCAGCAAGAACGACTTCTTGTCCTGCTTAAGAAGAAACCCTCTGCTCATAGCAATCTTCGCGCCTAACGTTTCTCCAACATAACACAGACAGACAAAAAGCTGGCTATGATTTTAAACTTGTCCTTGTGGTATTATTATTATTATATATTTGTTTTGTCATCTTATTTCTTTTCAGATAGTGAAAAGAATGTCAAAAGAAAGGGGCTGCTAAGTTTTTGGCCTATCCCCTCCTCCTCCATGGATCCATCAAATGAGTTTTGGACTATAACTGCGTGCCGTTTGCTTCCCCAAAAAACGCTATGGTGTTTGCTCCACTAGTTCTGAGCAAACTCTATTGTATTTGTTACCCTCTTTTGTTGCCATTTTTGGGGTTACATATGTATTATCCAAACTTCGATTGTATCAGAGGATATTTATTTAAAATTATTTTACCCAAAACTCTTAATAAATCATTAGTTTAATTTTTTGATATCTGAAATCCGATTAATTATACTCTTGGCGTAGTGATAAAAGAATAAAAGCCCAGGTGGGGAAAGCTGACGCAAGCATGGTTTATAAATAAATAACGGATTAAAAAAAAAGGGCAACGAGAATCAGAAGATGAAATAGGAACCGTCGGATGAAAGAGCATAGGGCGGTGCACAGCACGCTCTGTGGTCCCCACCACAGAGGACCTGAATCTCCCCTACCCCATGTGCCCTACATGTGTCGGTACCTCAACTGGGAAGTGCCAACTCTCTCCCCAATGGCCAAATCAAATCTCTCCTTCACAGTCTCCAATTAATTTATTTTTAATAGCCCTCTTTTTAATTTTAATCACAATTCATTAACAAAAACAAAGGTTCTACTTGGCTGAAGAAATATTACATACTTCGTTTAGGAGTTGATTTATATTTTAAATCTATCATACGCTTGATGTATGAGGAGGCTATTATTATTGGACAGAGAGATAAAAGTGGACTCAAATGAAATTGCTAATTAATACATATGCAAATGTATTGAGCCTATTGACATCTAATTTCCCCAAATCACGCGTTCACATAAAGTTAAGCAACTGATAATGATTTTTTTTGTTTGGTGAATTAAAAAAGGCTTTATCTATAGTTACTCACTTACGATAGTATATTCATCATTTATGATCATATATGAATTTGTCAAAACCTTAAAAAATCATTATCAACCATGCTTAAGATTCACAATTATCACTCAAAAAGTCAAAATTATATTTATATAAATCAAAAAATTTGTAGTTTCAAATAAGTTTTCCGTTTTAGAGTTGTTTTTAATAATTTTACATTTAGTTTGATTTTTTCGGCAATTTAGTTATACAAAAATGTAACATCAATGAATAATATATCTTTGGGTTTAATTGGTAACCTAAAGCGATAAAAGTTTTTTAGTAGATAGCGGAAGTTGTAAACGGCTACGGAATATTACAAAAAAAAAAGTAAAAATAAATAGTAAGAGAAAACGTTACAAAAAGCTGATAATAATATTTTTAGTATGATTTTTTGGTATTGCTTTTGTGATTGATAATTATAAATGCGGTAAATTTTTTATAATAAGAAACTACCAATCAAAGCCTTTATATGGTAACAAATTGCTTACACGTTCTTTTATTTTTATGTTGCATATTTATTTCTATATTGTGTTATTGGCTCTCTACACATAAACTACTTCTAAGTGGTTCTTTCAGCTACCTTAATCGCCTAACAAAACTAGTGCGGCCAAGAAACTGCATTTAGAACACTGATTTATTTTGTTTGAACAAAAAATAAACCCAATTTTGTTTGAAAAACAAAAAAAAACATCATTGAGATCTTATTCATTTAAAAATATCAGCTTTTTGTAACGTTTTTTCTTACTGTTTATTCTTATCTCTTTGTAATATTCCGTAACCGCTTTGTCTACTAAAAAACTTTCTCAATAAAAATATCAACAAGTTAATTAGAATTTTTTTTTATAAACATATAATGTTTTTTTCCTGATAATATTTGTTTAAAACGATTAAAAAACTGAAATATAAAACCACAGTTTCACAAAAACCATAATTTTTTGTTTTTTTTACTAATCAAACATTTGTTTGCTTCTAAACAAAAACCATAAAATTTTAATTTTATATGTCAAAAACATACAGTTCAAATCTAATAGCTACTATCCTACCATGGATCGTCGATTTTAAATTTAAAATTCACCTACCATTTAACTTGAGAGATTCACCATTGATTTCTACTTAATTGTAGACTTTTATGTTTACTGAATATGAACTGAACTAGTTAAACGTGATTTTCAAAGCTGTATATCTAATTCAATTTTCCAAACAGAAATTGAATATCCATTCTCCTTAGATCCAGTAACTAATTAAGCTTCGTTTGAAAGTTGTATACATATTCAATGTATATTTAAAGTTATCCACAGAAACATGAAGAATATAGAGACATCACCATTAACGTTTATATTGTTTTCTTGCAGTCACCAATGTTTATATTTAATAGATGTATTATTTACTGAAAAATGCAGAAGCTTTCAAACTTCTAACGAACCTAAGAAACCAAACAAAAATCACAAGATTGTTAGAAACAGTAGAAAACAAAAGGAGTAGGTTTATGGACAACAAAGGAATCTTTCCTTTTTTTGGGGTACATTCAAAAATTACAAATATATAAATGTTTGTTCTTCTCAACATTATAGCTTTTTTTTTTTTTTGTCGGCCAACATTATAGCATAAACACCTAAAGAAGTAATGGCAAAAAAAAAAAAAAAAAAAAAAAAAANAAAAAAAAAAAAAAACACATAAAGAAGTAAATATACAGATAAAGAAAATGAATAAAAAGGAACGAAAAATATAGTTAACCTAAAAAAGAAAGTAAAGAGGTTAAAAGAGGTAAGAAAAGTAGGACCATATGCATTCTCATATAGTTGCTATATTGTAGAATTTATTGTTTGGAGATATGCATTTTTTGGTGGGTCCCATCAGGACCAAAGTGTGGAGCACGATTTATCTTTGAAGCTAATAAATAACAAATATATTTCTGTCTTGGGATTTTTCGATTGGAGCATGGGAAAAAGTAGAAGGTGCGTTTTCGAATTATCATTGGCTAACCTTTGTACGTGACTGTACGGAGGATGTTGATGTATTTCTAATATTGTACGTTTTTTTTCCTTTATTTTCTAATTCTTATCCGTCAACTCCAATACTAATTTTGTAAATACTTTCTATTATGGCTTCCAATCCCACTGATCGATAACAATGTGAACGATTGAATCAAAATAAATTATAAAATATACAAAACAGAATGCTAGAAATTTAAAATTTTGATCTAACACAAATATTTTAGAACGACTATTTTTTTTCCGGCTGCAGAATCATGTAATAACTAAACATAAATTATTTGCATAAACTTATGGTAGGTCAAACTTATGAATTTTTTTTTTTTTTTTTAACTTATGAAATTTCCGTACTACCGTTTTGCAAGTTACTAATCACAAATTATTTAAATTCAAATATAAATTATAATGAGACATGTTATACACCCTTTAGTTTTGTGTGGTGTAATGGCAATAGAGAAAACTTTTGACTGAACGCATACCAGATTTTAGTATTAAAGAAACATGTTAATACCCTTTTTAAATTTGTATGTTGATATGGTTAAACCATTTTCTTGAATCGGAAGATTCTAACCAATATTCAAATTATTTTAAATATTTTTACCATTTAGAATATTTATAGTTGTCAACAATAACTGAAATTGCATAGGAAAAATTCGAATTATAGTCTCTTAATTAACTTATAGGATGAACCATGTAAATAATGGATAGATGGTTCGATTAGACTAGCTGTAGACTATCGTTCTTGATATATCTCGACCAATTAGAAGTGTTCGACTTTACATGTAACGATAATGTTTCTATAAATCTGAATTGGTATGAAAAAAATACATAACTATGAACTTCAAACCGGGTTACACATGTGTAAACTAATGCAAACCCAAAAATATGAAGATGGAGACAATTACTAAAAAGTAATTATCCACAAATATTTTCGAGCCTGGTAATATTTAATATATATAAAGTTGGTTAATGTATAAAGTTACCAGCGAAGATGTTCATTTTTTGAAATAAATAGTTTGCGTGGTCCTCCCTATATATGTCGATTAACCATTTTCTCTCCCAACAAAAAAAAAGATATCTTTTGGTGCCACTAGCTAGACAAGACGTTCGATAAGCTGAATTATATTATTGGATTTCTAAGTTACGTTTTCGTTTATCACTATAGAAAAATATAATCGGAGGGACAAAAATGCCTCTTTAGACACGTCGCTACTCAACGCCGTCACCTCATTGTCTTTGTAAGTTGTAACTCCAATAATTTGATTGGTAGTAATTTAGGTAATGGTGAAACTGTATTTTGTAAATGTCATTTTTATTGAATAAAATAAGGAATTAAACTGTATCATGTGCAGGGTAACTCTTTTCTCATCTAATTCTCTTAGTTATATTATAATGGCATTTCATATAATTTTTTATATTTTTAAATTTATTTTCTAAAAAATACTTTCCAATTAGTATATCAAATACCAATCATGTCAAACTATTGGGATATCAAGTTATTAAATCATTCAAGCAGAGCTTTAAGATTCAGTTATATTAAAGATTTATTTATAAACAATTATAAATCCTAATTTATATGTATATATATAATTTGTTTTTTTAAGTTTCTTCGTTTAAATTAGAATTATGTTCAACAGCTCCATTTGCACAACGCCATGGTAATAAATATCATCAAAAATTGGTTTTGGACTTTTATATATAATATGGGCTAAAGACTGAAACTATATGGTAAAAACAAATTATTCTACATATGAAAAAAAAAAATCGGTGACTAACAAATTGGATTGTAAAATATGATATGCAGTCTATTTATCCTATTTATACGCGTTATATTAGAATTAGAACTAGGATATCCTTATTTTCAGATCAATTACATGTGGGGGCAAGAGGGTATGAGAGATTATTTGTGTCCACATTTAAATCAAAAGATTTTTCGTCAAAAACAAATATTATAATCTTATTAAATTATTTGACAGCCAATTCCATCCATCTAGATATTTATGAAGGGAAAAAGATGTGTATGTAAATATTTCCAAATGTATCAAAATATGCTATTTTTGGTCGTTCTTAAGGCTTTTTTCCTAAATAAGTAAAGGATGAGGTTTCAAGCGTCCATCATATTTGCGACACATATGACTATTTGCTCCTCTTTTTTGTTATTATTTTAATATATATTATTCTTTCTCAAAGAAAGAAAATGAAAAATTGTTCCACACCATTTTACCATAACTACAACGAGAAGAGGATATTTTTAAGGAGAAAGCAGAGAGAGAGAGAAGAGAGGAGAGTGTGTGAGTTTTGTCTTTTGTTTCTTTTATTACACACAAATAGATGAAACGAGGAAAGCTACTCCTTTTGCTACTTCCATAAAAAGGTCCTTCCTTTCGCAGAGAATCAAGTTTGATCATCTTCTTCTTTTTCATCGCCCTCTATTAATGTTTATATAGTCTCTTATATCTATCTCTTCTATATATACACAATCGTGCTTCTTAGTTTCCTCTTCTGTTTGCCTTATTCTCCACAAGCTTCCTGGTTAAGTTTTTTTTAACCCTTTTGGCCATCGGTAAGATCTCTTTGTCATGATCTTTCTTTCGTTTTTTTGCTTTGTAGTCTTTGATTAGTCTGATGGATCTAAAACCTTTGATGGGTTACTTTCCTTTCGTTCGATTTGATGTTTTGTTTTTGGGTTTTTATTTTGTTTCTCCGAAATCTCGTGAATAACCCCCAAAAAAATAAAGGTTGCATCTTTCATTCATTTTGAAGCAATCCATGTCACGAACTTATAGATCAGCTATAAAAATTTGTGCTTTAGATTGTTTTGCTTTTTGGGTACTTAATCATCTTCATCCCTCGTTGACTTCATCAGTCTCCTCCCAACAACAAAAAAAAAAAATTTCCCAGGAAAAAAATGTCTTATTTCAATCACCTCCATTTTTATTTTAAACCTACTCTCTTTGATTCTTATATAGAATGGGTTGTTTTATGTGTATGACTAATCTTATTTATCGAGGTGGTTGCACCATTGATCTCATGTTCTCTGCAACTAAAAGAATATTATTATTTTTTTCTGTGAAAGGGAAATTAAACAAGGAGTAAGAGATGGTGAGGGGCAAAACTCAGATGAAGCGAATAGAGAATGCAACAAGCAGACAAGTGACCTTCTCTAAGCGAAGGAATGGTTTGTTGAAGAAAGCCTTTGAGCTCTCAGTGCTTTGTGATGCTGAAGTTTCTCTAATCATTTTCTCTCCCAAGGGAAAACTTTATGAATTCGCCAGCTCCAAGTACGTTCCTTTTTTCTATAAATCCTCCACAGAGAGAGAAAGAAAGAGAGAGAGAGAGAGAGAGAGAGAGAGAGAGAGAGAGGGAGAGAGAGAGAGAGATGGCATTAATCTCTTTGTTATTATCAGAAGTTTTATATCTTTTGGGTTTATATATGGATTTGTTGGCTGTTTGTGGAATCACATCTCTTTGACGTTTTGCTTAGATAGGGTGTTAAATGAGTTTCTTGGTTTCTACAGTTTTAGGGCTATTATAAAAGTAAAATCAAGTACATCGTCTTATTTGTATTTTTTTCCACTAGCACATCATCTTGTTTAATCGTCTGAGATGTCTCTCTCTCTCTCACATTTAGTTTCTGAGTTATGATAAAAGAGAAAAAAAATGCCAAAGAACTCTCTGGCGAGCACTTTGCACTTGTTATATATTTGATCTTAGATCTTATTAGAGATCATGTGTGGATCATGATCACACATACGTACAACTCCTTGAGTTTTGTATTTAATTTCCTCTTTCTTGGGTTCATTCAACTATCAATCAATGTGGTTAAATTAATCTTTGTCATGTTATTGCTTTAAGCAAAACAGGTTGTTCTAAGTGATGATTAGGAAGTTGTTTCATCATTCTTGATAGATATACCACTCATGCTTCATTTCATGCTCATTCTTGGCTTAGTCCAATTGCATATTTTGTTTCTAACTGTTTCTCTGCCTGATTTTGACATAGAAACTCACGCTACAACCTAAATGTAGATTATTTTGAGAATGAGATTGGAGTTTATCTTGTACTGTTAGGTAGGTAGAAGGGAAACCAAACTTACTTTTGATGAATAATTGCTTCTGTAAATGGAAAAAGCCAGCTTTTGATCAGATGTTTCAGACAATTTGTCCATTTGGGAAAGTACTTCTTTCTCTCAACTTACTCAATATAAAGAAAAGAGATCACATATTTTTGGTTTTCCAAAATGGGCAAAAAAACCAAAATGTACAAGACTCTCCAAGTTATGTCCTTAACTCTTGTGATTAATTAAGAAAGATCTTTGATGTTCTTTTATTATCTGCTTTTGAGTTTGAACAAAATTTGAGTTGGTTTCTGACATTGTAACTAACTTAATCACTGATGAATTAGTTTCAATGTCTTAATGTTTTTAACAGTATGCAAGATACCATAGATCGTTATCTGAGGCATACAAAGGATCGAATCAGTAGCAAACCGGTTTCTGAAGAAAATATGCAGGTTAATTATGATCTTGCCTACCACTTGATAATAACTTTAGTAGAAAACTAAAATGGCTTAAGGAAAATAATCATAGTCTGTATATAGTCTCAATGTCACATATTGAAAATAATCACATGAAATAACATTTTGTGATATAACCAACAGCATTTGAAACACGAAGCAGCAAACATGATGAAGAAAATTGAACAACTCGAAGCTTCCAAACGGTTTGTGATCCAATGCAAACACATTATACACTTGTATAAATACATGCATATATAAGAGTTTGATCATTAAGTGTTGTTTTTTTTTAATCAGTAAACTCTTGGGAGAAGGCATAGGGTCATGCTCGATCGAGGAGCTGCAACAGATTGAGCAGCAACTTGAGAAAAGTGTCAAATGTATTCGAGCAAGAAAGGTATACTTATGTTTATGTACATCCCCACATTATTATTCTTCGAATTATCTAGTAAAATCACTCAGAATTCTAACTTTTACTCATCTCTATTAGACTCAAGTGTTTAAGGAACAAATTGAGCAGCTCAAGCAAAAGGTAAAGTAATTTTGATAAGCATACATATGTATGCATGTGGTGGAATATACCAACTTATAATATCCCCTTGTGCTTGCTTTTTACAATTGGAATAAAAAACTTTGCAGGAGAAAGCTCTTGCTGCAGAAAACGAGAAGCTCTCTCAAAAGGTATAATATATTCGTATGGGTCTCAGTTTAGGGTTGCACATTCGTTTTAATTATTCGGTTAAGATAAGAAAGTTCGGTTCTTTTTTGAGGTTATTCGGTTAGGAGAGTCCTTATTCGTACTAGTCCTTATTGGTTAATGTTCAATCATACATTTGCACTAAAATCCCATAATGTTCTGAAGATCGTCATGACCTAGTTTTGTCTATGTATTGTTCTATCTTTGCATTTATTAGCTTTGTGTGTATATATATGTGTGTAACCATATTTTTATTGCAGTGGGGAACTCATGAAATCGTAGTTTGGTCGAATGAAAATCAAGAAAGTGGAAGAGGTGATGAAGAGAGTAGCCCAAGTTCTGAAGTAGAGACACAGTTGTTCATTGGGTTACCTTGTTCTTCAAGAAAGTGAAGAAACTACTCTCCCAAGAAACAAACAAAAAAAACAAGTAAAAACAGGTTTAGCAGTGATGAGTGTATAAGGACAAGTAACAAAACTCTAAAGCTGCTTCCCTTTGTTGTCTTCTTTCTCTCTCTCTCTCCCTCACTCTTTTTTTATGATGTTATGCTAAAACTGAACTGCCTTTGTTATGTTGTATCTATGTTCTTACACTTCCACTCTAGAATCTAATTATGTTTATGGTTCATTTTCAAGTTTTGTTTTTATGTATCAATTTGGCCTTTTTCCCTCGAAATCAGGAGTAACTATATATAATATATAACTTTTTGGTCGAAACTTGAAAGTTATAGCAACTAGCACAATACAAAAATATATAATAATCAAAAAATTTTTTTTGTACAATATGTTATATGCCAAAACGAACTAAGGGATATACATGGTGAAAGAAATACAACATCTTCAAAGACCTAAATTAAGGTTACGAAACATGTTGACAGCAAATCAAGAGCTCTTAGTGCTCCCAAGTCGAGACTAGAACATCCCAAATTTGGTATATAAAAAAAAAAAATATGTGAGATGCTAAGGTCGGTGACTTTTCGATCTTAAATTGACTTTTCTTTAAACAGAACTGATGAGCGGTTGAGTAAATTAAGCTTATTTTTAAAAAGTTCAGTCATACGATTCCTCGTAGCACCAAACGAATTCTAAAATCAATCTTTAGACACTAGTCCCACTCACTAAATAGGTATACTGTCTTGTGCCATATTCGACCGAAACTTTGAACTTAGCCACTTAACTCTTTTTTTGAGAAGAGAAACCAAATAAACTTGTCCACTCCCGAACATCGAAATTCGAACTTATGACTTTAAAAATCATTTCCTTCTCGGAAGATGTATTAATATTATCAATAAAGCTATAAACGCTTATTTTTCCTACCATGTTTCTAGTTTATTTACTTAAACATCAGCGAAATATCGATCGAATACACCATACCGGTGAGACTAGTTTGTTTGTGATTTATAGAATCAAGTTACGCTATTTTTCTGACTTAATCTTCATAATCATAAAAAAAAATCTAAAACTCCGAGTTTGTTTTGATAAAAAAATGTTAGTAAAAAAAAGGTGATTAAATCTAAAAATTAAATTCTCGAACTTTAAAATTATAAAAGAGTTTACATTACAATAAAAAGTGGTTTTTTTAGTCAGAAAAATATATCATCCTAGCCCCCATTAATAATATTGTTTAGATAATAGATTACATGAAATGAGCCCATGAGTTAATTTATAAGGGCCTACTGATAAAAAGGGCTTACTTTGAAATAATAGCCCATTAAACGGTAGTAAACGGGGGTTACTAAAAGCGGAACTTTTAGCTGGTAAATACGAAGACTTCTGGAAAAGACGGATCAGTGAGGTTTGCCAAACTGGGTCCCACTACTTTCATTGAGTGCTTTATTCCGAAGATACTACGTGGCATTTTTTTGATTCGTTCATATTAGTTACAGCTTACCTTATTGTTTTGCAATTTGGAATGTCAGTTAATTTTATTATTCACCCATTTGTTTCCCAAGCTAATTGCTTTACATCGTTCAGCTGAATCCATCGGATTCAACGTTGCCATCTTTTTATTCCTTCATATTGACATCAAAGGAAACGTCTGAGATTTTTAAAAAAATTAATCTCCATTAATCTATTTATTTCATTAATTTATAGAAAAATATGTTTTAGATTGGTTAAAAAACTAGAGGAAATATATTTAAAGAGCCCAGACATGCAAATAGAGATTTTTTTTTTTTTTTTTGTCATCTAGACTAATATTCATTAAAACCAAATTGTACACACAAAGATCGAGCCATTAGCCGGCTGAAAACACACTTTCACCGGAACCATCACATAAGCCAGAAGAAACTACTAGATAAAAACTAAGAACTCAAAACCATGAACGAAAACAATTAAGAAAAATGATTAAACAGCAAAACTTTCTAGGTTCCTAAACAGAAGTCCCAAAACTCAC